>JAMKQA010004636.1:0-19549 GCA_024699735.1 Posidonia australis | reverse complement strand
GACGAGATGGGGAGGCACGGGCCTCCAACTGTGGCTTCACGGGAGGGAGAAAAGAGGAAGGAGAAGACAGGGGAGATGCGGAAGGTGGGGTTCGCATGAAGGAAAGAAAAAGAAAAGAAAAGAAAAGAAAAGAAATGGCACGCAAATCGAGACAACTGTGCAACCCCCCAACCGGACCCCAAATTGGTCCCAGATCACAACCAGATGCACAGAAAACCACCCACAACAACACACAACCAAGAAACAACAGATTATCCATTAATAAACCATTAAGCACAAAATTACAAATAATACATGGTTTATTAAATCAAATGGATAATCAAGCCTAGATGTTACATTCCACATGCAAATAAGGACTTCAGTGTTTGAATTGGGGATCTAGTGAAGAAATAATGCCTACTATTTAGTGTGTTTCTGTTTGTCCATCCTCTTTGTTGTGAAGGCCTTGCATGTAGTTATAATTAAATACTGAAGAATTAGCGCACAAGGGTCCATTCAAGAACTTATTCTTAAATGCCGTACTAATTAAAATTAAACAAAGGCTGTGAGGGATAAATATTAAAGGAGTAACAAATGTTTTATTTGAAGGACAAATTGAATTAGTTAGAGGTTAAACTAAGATAAAGTAGGAAATTAATAAATATTGTTTATTTCAATATTTTAGGAAAAGCACAAATACCAGATGAAACACACAACCACGAAGAGAAGCGAGAAACTAAACAATGAAATTGCATATGCAAAAATCAACTACTATGGTGCAGTTGGTTAAGGTGAGTGGAACTCACACCTCCCTCTCAGGTTCGAATCTCACGGACCGCAGAAAGGAAACATATATATCTACTGATTTCAAAAAAAAAGAAATTGCATAGGCAAAGGATCTTACACGGTTCAGTCATAGCTAGCGATGCTAGCTGCGTATTAAATGTTTGAATGTGTACAAGTCACATCATACATGATGCTACACTGTGGAGTATATGAGGAACCCTTGACGTGTATACTACATCCTTATCTGTCTCCATAAAGACTAATCTGCAGAGGGTCTAAAGTGAGCAGCAAGAGGGGTGTCTTCTCAGGCTTGACTTCTCTCATGCCAAAACACTGTAGAACGTTCTCTAATACCTCTTCTGGCTTAGATTAATTAATTTCCCAGTCTTTCTATATCTTTATGGATCTTCATGCCATTTCTTATGATTCCTCATCTTTATTTTGTCATGATTTTTATGACATAAAAATGTACAGTGCTTATTCTCAGTTAGTTGTTCTTCCATTACATATTGTAGCTAAGGCTGCTGATTGAATTAAGCTAGATTATATTCAGCTTGGGTTTGGTTTTGTATGAGCTCGTTCAAGTTTGATTTGAAATTTAATCGAGTTATGCATGATCTAGTTCAGCTTCTTAACAAACTTGTATATAGACCAGTTCATTCAAAATTTTCATAAATTATTTATCATATTAAATAATCATTTTTGTATGATCTATTGCTATATTCTACACTAGTCTGTAGCATATAGTAGGAAACATTATAAATCGTGTAGGCCTTTAATTTTGATATATTTCAAAGCCATATAAAGTACAATTCCCATCCAAACAAAAAAAAAAAAGTTTGCAGTTCCAAATTGGGAACAAGTTGAACTTTGACAATTATAAACATGCCAAATTCAAAGTTGACTTTAAAGAACTCAGCTTAACTCTAACACAAGTTAGACATTAGCTAAACCTTTACAAATGATATTGAACTCGACTTTTGTCTACTTCCATTATTATTCCCTTAAGTTGCCTCTCTTTCATGGGGTGATCTCTGTCCTTTTCAATTACCTTTTTTTTTATGTATATTATCAATTGTTTCTCTCCTTAGCTTACAGTATGTTTTGCTCACATGATTAAAACTGCAAGCAAGGTCTCTTCAACAACTAGAATGCACAAGAGAAGCCAAGGCATGATTAGACACCCACTTAATAGTTGCTATTAATTCACTAAATCCCAGTACAGCATTCATAGGTTCATTACACCACAGCCAAGGAGATGACACATACAACAACATCAACATCTGTCCATGAAATCCAACAGTAGAGAATGATAAGATCATACATGAGATCTAGACCATGCAGACTTTATTAATTTGTCACACTACACAATTAATGAACCACTACACATGCTAAACAAACATCTCCTTTCTTATTCTTGCAGGCAGAGAAATGCTCTATCACTTGCAGGTGCAGTTGCCACAGGTGCAGTTTGGCCCACATTTGCAGTCATTCTCCTCAAATCCGGCCACCATCTCAAACCTAGAAAAGGTCCTGCAAGTTAGACTAGTGAGTATTGCTTTTCTTCCCCTTCCAAAACAATTGAAATGGAAATTAAAAAATAAATAAATGGAAAACTGACTTTTTCTCAGCTGTAACTCCCAAGATCATGGTTTCACTGGTGGTGCTCTGCTCCATCAAGTCAGGGTACATCTTGCATCTGCATGTATAGAACAAGCAAATTCACAATGTTTTTTTTACAAATCTTGCAGTTATGTTGATTTTTGAGTGAGTGAGAGAGAGGACTTCTTAAAAATCATATCACAATGAAAAAAGAGAGAGTAGATATGCATTTCACAAAGAAATCTAGCATCATGATGGAATCAGTACCATACAAAGAGGAATCAATATTGTTTTAGATAGCAAATTCATGATACAACATTCTAAGAGCATTATCTTATCTTGTGGGTGGTAGCAAACATACTATACTTTCAGAAAGCATTCAGCATAGTATAGAAATCAAAGAGGGTCCAAGAACCCATCCAATGGGGATCTAATATTCTTAAAAGAAGAACAATCTAACAAATCCCACAGTTTATGCATGAAATCAAGCAAGAACAAGATCAGGAAAGAACGAAGCTATAAAAGTTTAGTATAGGAGTGGGAGATATTACCCTGAACACCCATTTCCACAATTGCATCCAGACCCACACCCACAGTTTCCACCACAGCAGGACATCTTTCTCTCTGATTGAATATAGAGAAGAATACCTTATAAAGATGTTCTCTCTTTGCAATGGAAACGATCTCTGTGATTTGAGCTTGAGGTGGAGAACAACACCTCTATTTATAGATTGAGATGATGGGATGAAAGGTATTGGCCACCATTCACATGTCATCACCTCCCCCTTTTTGTAATATTCTCCCTGCAAAATAATTCATACTAGGACTCTAGGAGACCGATTCAGGTATAAGAATTACTGCAAACAAGAGACAAAGTGTGAACTAACTGTTGTGATGCAGTAAAAATATATATCTACCAATTTTTAAAAAAAAAACAAGAGACAAAACGAGTATCGATATCATTCTTTCTTTACAAGCTACCATCCATTGGTTGAAATTCATCGAATATAGAATATGGTGTAGGAATTCTTGATACAAAACTTTTTCCTTCCTACCATGATGTCTATTCTGGTTAAAGTTTTTCTTTTGCCTTCATGACAGACAACATGCCCTGCCAAGTATCCTTATCAGAGGGTCCATCTCACTTTTTCTTTTGTTCTCTCCTACAACCACTGGCCAACTTTGCATTGATAAAAATCATTTGAAGGCTGAATGATAAATAATACATGTGAATATTTTTTACCATCTGGGACCCAAATGTTTATTTGATTTCGCCGAATGATATGACTTGTATACAACAAAATCTTGTAACAATTCATGCATCACTTACCTGGTATTTTACAAGAACCTCCACGTCATATGCTGAATGACACTAGTTTTTTTATCATTTTCATATCGTTTAATGATATGAGATTATATGGACTGAATGATACAAAGATTATATAGATGTGATACCAACTTACATCAAAAATGGTATAATCTCATATCATTTAACTTGTATCATCCTATATTAAGTTGAATGATGCAAAAATAAGTAGTTACGATACTAACTTGAATCAAAAAGATGTGAAATCGTCGTTGTACAAATTGACATCATTCTTGTATCATTTAACATCATTCTCGTATCATTTGGTGTCGTTCTTCTATTATTCAACTCATATTATTTAGTATTATTATTGTATTATTTGACATTATTCTCGTATCATTCAACAAGTGGCATGAAAGTCTACACTAGAAGTAACGTCTGTAGTTATGAATTGAGATAAGATCGAGTTACATATAAAGAAGAGTTCTCGAAAGTTATTGTCAAGTACAATAAATTATAGATGCGTAACACAAATAAACCAAGAATTATGATTACAAAATGCTTGTAGTGGCGTGCAAGCACAAAACTTTTGATGTTGAAAGCGTACAAGAATGTAATCCTCCAAAATCATGTTCGTGGATGTGATGGTTATCGATAAAATAAAATTTATGCAAATTACACTATACAAAAAGCTATGGTTGTAAACGGTGTACATTAATGTAATTTGAACGATTAAAAGTCATTCATAATCGGATTCCCATAAGATTTTAATTGCATATAATCATGTCCCTGAGCTCTACAGATTACTCATGTTTGCAACAAATGGGTCTTGCACATTGTATGATTAAAGGATTAGGAGACAGGATATGTTTCATTGGTAGGAGAAGAAAACAAATTATTTCTAAAAGCTTGTAGAAGAAAGCTAAGTTGACTTTTAGTCTCAAAAGAATCGATATTCCCTCAAGTGTTTCCCAATCAGTTCCTCTCCAATGATGGAGCTGCATTTCATATTTCTCATCATGTCGATTCCCCAAACAACTAGTAATTTATTTTACAATACTTCCATTCTCCAATGTGTTATGCCATCAACCTTTATAAATAGTTTTTTTTTTATCGCCTATGAATCTTCTGTTTTATTCTACAACATTTACAGTTCCGTTTCGAACTGAACTACTGTTCTCTTGTAGAAGATTGTAAAGGTGTAACTCGACTGGTCCATTACATTAGTTGCTGATGACTCATCGCTAACTATAGAATCTAGATGCATGGAATCTGTCTGGTTTGTATATTTAAAAATGTTGTTCATTCTTCGATGCCGTCAAGCATCCATGTAGACCTTAGAAATGCCGTCAAGCATGCAACTTACAGATTCTTTTATGAAACATTAGTACATGTATTTGCATGCATTTTCAACATCAATTGCACGGCGTTGTTATGTGCATTACCTTGGTCCTTTTCTTTCATCAGCAGTGACTAACTGGTCTTCTTTTCCATAAGGCATTCATCCAAATGCCCATTATGCAAGTGAGGACTAATCTCTTTCTCTATCTCTATCTCTTCCTCCTCAGCTTAACTAATGAACTGTCTTGACCAGAAGTCTCAGTTTTGAATAATTAATTCTCATCAGATCTCTCATTGAACACGCAACCAAGCAACGTGAAGTTGACGGAGAGATTCTGATTTTTTTTTTTTTTAATATCTAATTATTGTTTCAAATAATATAATTCAAGAAGGAGAGACATATGGTTGATTTTCAGGATTCACAGATAGTATGTGCCGGACTCATTTCTGCAGGGCTGTACGGTCTAATGGAATCTATTGCTGCATTGACACTATTATTCTTCCATTTAATCACAATTGCTACACATATACATTAATAGATTGCAGATTTGGCACCGAATGTTTTGTATTGGGGAAAAAAAAAAACAGAATTCAGATACCACTCAGTCCATCCAAATAGGGTTATGGACCATTTTCTAAAGTAGATGGAAAATGTAGATTGTTGCTTTTCCAGGGAGTTTTTTTTTATTTTTAAAACGACCCTAAAAAGTGCATTAGACAGTAGGTTGTAAAATGTATTCTTCAAATGGGCTGGTTGTGAATTCCAGATAGAGAACTTGGGCCTGGGCTTTCCAAGCCACAAATAAAAGGTACCACAGTTCAAAAAAACGAAACATCTTCGCCCACCGTGGGGCTCGAACCCACGACCACAAGGTTAAGAGCCTTGCGCTCTACCGACTGAGCTAGACGGGCTTCTTCTCATGATTTGTAGAGACAATTAATAACTAAATAATTTGAATATTCTTGGCATATTAAACCACTTGTCGAGAGAGAGTTTCGATGAGAAACTACCATCCGGAACCCGACCCGTTTATAACTTCACCACTCAGTTTTCACTCGGAGATGGAAAAAGAGACCGAGAGAGGAGAGGTCAAAGGAAGAACGAGATGGAGTTGCCATGGACTACTCTCCTCTCCCCTCTCGGCCTCTCCTCGTCCACCATCACACCTCTCTTCCTCGCGGTCTCCTTGCTCCTACTCCTCGCCCTTGCAATCGCAGCCTTCTTCCTCTACTACGTCCGGAAGTTCGGATGCGCCCACGACCCGTAAGCAAGCGCCACAGTGCCCTAACCCTCGTGAAGATCCACTTTTTCCCGTAAAATTCGTTTTTTATGATGTTGGGTTTGTTGCAGAAATTCCAGGGCCAACTGTTTCCTGGAGGATCCCAATTCGCTTAAGCAGGTGGGTTGGTCAAGACAAAAATGCCTCGTCTCTGTTTGTTTGTCGAGAAAATTCTCCTTTTTTTCTTTGTTCACTCCTAGATTGTTTGGGTTGTTTCTGATTGGTGGTGAGGGTGTTGTAGATTTAGAACTGGAAATTGAAATTGTAGTCTGAAATTGGGTGGAGTAGGAAATGTACAAGAATAGCGTTGAGGATACTGGGTCATTTAGTAGATCGTTTGCATTTCAGACAGATGTAAATTGTGGACAATGTACAATCTTTTGGGGATTGCTTCACTGCCTGCTTTCATGCCACTGCATTGAAGTGAGAGATAGATGAAATTCTATTTTCTTAGAACACGTGAGCAACCAGGAGTGGGTAGAGAAGTTAAAGCTAATTATGGTAATGTACAATATGCATGAATCACATTTGTATACCGTGTGTTGCCCATGGTTGCTAGCGCATTCAAGAAAAAAAATCAGTATAAAAACCAATTTTTTTTCCTTTCTGGTAAGGCAGTAGATGTGCTTGGTGAAGAGACAAGCTATCAGTGTTTTCGCTAAATAGTGTTAACTGTTAAGATATGCGATCATGGATTTGTGCTCCTGATTAAGGTTGTCATCCAATTGTTTAGCTGACGTCTGAAGTTGGCACCTTTTAAAATATGATTTTTTTAAAACTTATTTTGTGTGGTGGGCATGGTTATATATGATAACATAAATAACAGATTATTGTTTGGATGTTGATTCATGCTGTGAGAGCATTACTAAGTAATTTGGGTCCTTTTTGGTTTTCAATGTGAGACTAACTATTTTGGAACATTTGTGGCAGATTCCATTTCCTTCTGTATTTGATCCTGCTGAAAAGTATATATCCTTAATAATTCCTGCTTACAATGAAGAGCATAGGCTTCCTGAGACTCTTATGGAAACCATGAAGTAAGTTATTACTGATTGCATGTTCATGTTGTTTTTTATATCAGTACATGTTCATCTTGTTTCAGATTCAACACTCCCCTTTTTATATTGAAATTACAGAGTATTGCCTGCATTTTCACAAAATGGCAATGTTATACATGACCTTTGTTGTACATTTAAAAAGTTGATGTGCCACACAAGAGAATGTGGGAACGTTTCCATAATTGCAGGTTTAAAATTTAAAGCCATGGGGCACCCTAGTCTGCCTGCCCTTTGATGTAGTTACACTTAATTTTTTTAGTAGTAGTTTTTTTGGTGCTAATTTCTTGGGAGTATTCACCACATACTTATTAGTGGAATGGGTTTAATAGAGGGATACATTGTAACTTGTGCAAGTTATATACTTTTTCAATTTTCTTTACTTAATATGTTTTATTTATTCTTTGGGATCTACTTTATTACGTTTTTACATAACAGAAGTACTCAGAGTTTAATTGAAGATCTACTCTTTCTAGTTATTTGCAACAACGTGCAGCTGCGGACAAATCATTTTCTTATGAGGTATGCTTTTCTATATATAGATACACTTAACTATGAACGATGAGATGTGGCTACCTGAGTCTTTGATATCACTCTGCAATATTAGTTGGCTAATATCAGTATATATGTCTTTCTGTATGAGTTTATTTCATCTGTTACATTTGCTTGCAATAACTGCCTTTTAAGTATTAACCTGGAAAAACTTCAGCTTCAGGACATCTGCCAATTTTCTAAAGCTTATTGATGATCATATTTGTCAATCTTGTTTAATGATACGCGACCAAGTTGCAGCTGCTTGATATTTCTGAAAGTTGTAGTCTCAATGGTGAACACAATATGCTGCGCAGAGCCTACTTATAGATCTTTAGAAATAGTGAAAACAAATAGCAGAAAAAGTACAGATAACATGTCCTCTTACAGTTTGTAACTTTACAAACCATAGCGAAGGTCATTCTTTTTCTTTGTAACTAATGGCATGTTTTAGCATCTCTTGAGTCAAAATGAAACTCATGCTCTTTGGTTGGGGATTAAATTGTTTTTTGTTTGTTGAAGAAACAGATTTCCCATTTATACTGTCTTATCTTGTATGCTACATCTGATAGTTTGAATGTTGAAGTGCAAACAGTATGTTGATTATTTCCGTTCTCTATTTCTAATGTCGCTGTGGATGTTGTTTTGCTGATTTCTTTTCTTAGATATTGTTAGATTCAAATGTTTTTATCTTTTGAAGAAACTGACTTCCCATTTATAATGTCTTTTCTTATATGCTACATCTGATAATTTGAATCTTGAAGTGAAAATGATATGTTGATTATTTTCCTGCTATATTTCTAAAGTTGGCATGGATGCTGTATTGGTGATTTTCTCTTAGTTATTGTTAGATATCTTATGTGGTTTTCTACCAGGTGGTTATCATTGATGATGGAAGCACTGATAGAACATCCAAAGTAGCTTTTGATTTTGTAAAGAAGTACACAATTGATCGAATCCGTGTCATTCTTCTAGGAAGAAATCATGGAAAGGGTGAAGCTATTAAAACAGTGAGTCTTCTTGTCAGTCATTTTCTGCTAAAAACGAGAACAGTTCATTTAATTCAGTTGTCTTTATTTAGTGACCTCCTTTTGAATATCTGGGTATCTCCTAGATCTATATGATGCTTGGTTGTTAATTTTGTAATACATTGTTTCAATGGGCACATACAAAAATAGTCCCTCCGCATGCAGGGGGTAAAGCCTTGTACACATTTATCCTTCCTAGTACACCACGTGGTGGGAGCCTTGAGCACTAGATTTTTTAGTTTGTCCTTTTTTATTCTTCAACCCATTCCTGGAGCAATCACATCTTCTCGATTTTTTTAATTGAACTGAGAACAGGGCATGTTGCGTTGTCGTGGTGAGTTACTACTGATGCTTGACGCTGATGGTGCCACAAAGATAACTGATCTTGAGAGACTTGAATCTGAGGTGTGAGCTTGCTATACCATTTGTCAGTTGCAGGGTTGTCAATTTTCAACTGAAATTTTTAGACTCAAAGTTTGGCTTCTATTTCCTTTTTCTTATTATTACTGAAACCTGATAGTTTCCCAGATATCTGTATTAGCCAAAAAGCAATTAAAATCAGCAGTATCTAATGGCCAGAGTCTGGGAATTTCCAATGCTAAAGTTTCTGCATTTGGCTCTCGCGCACATCTTGAGAAGCAAGCTCTTGCAACGGTTGTTCCATCTTTTTGTACCTAACATTCAAAATCCTCACTTTCATTCTCGGTCATTAAGCTTATATTCTCTTTTTTGTTGCAGAGGAAGTGGTACAGAAACTTTCTCATGAAGGGTTTTCATCTTGTAGTTCTATTGACTGCAGGCCCTGGAATCCGTGACACACAGGTGACCTATTGTCTCTGTTACATGATTATTATTTTTCTTTAGCAACTGTTGCACTTGTTATATGAATGCCTTGATGAAGCTTTAGATCATGAAGGGAAACCTTAGCCCACATCAAATGCTGATCAGAAACTTTTGACATCTATTTTGGCAGTGTGGATTTAAGATGTTTACAAGAGCTGCTGCTCAGAAACTTTTCACTAATATGAGATTAAAGAGGTACATCTTTTGCAGTGACATCACCATTCCTCCTTGTAGGATATGCATGTTGCAAAGCCAGCTATTTCATGCCTCCATCTAGAACTGAGACCATCTGAACATGCCTTTTGCTTCTTTCTGGTCTACATGTTTCGTCTTTTTTCTGTTTGATTGTAAATATCACTAGTATTAAGTGGTAAACCAAAAACAATTCTTTTCCAGACTACGTCACTACTAAATCGGTTCACTTTGTAATGCCTTGTTACTTTAAGATGAATTAAATAAGTAAACAGTGTACAAAATCATTTTTATGAATATTATACACCACAAATTTAATGCCTTGGTCATCTTATGATTTTTCTTAAGAATTATGCTCTAGCAAGTTTTAGGTTTAGAAGTGTTTTTTAGTAGGCAACCTACAAATTAAAAAATATAAACCAAAACCCCGCTTCCCCTTAAAAAATTATCTAAAGAAGTTAATGTAGACATAGCTAACCAAACTATACAATAATTTCTTTCTGCAGGTGGTGTTTTGATGTTGAGCTGGTATACTTGTGCAAACATATGCATATACCCATGTCTGAGATATCTGTGAATTGGTCGGAAATACCTGGTTCCAAAGTGCATCTGATCAGCATTATACATATGCTTTTTGAGATGGTGCTCATCCGTCTAGGCTATGGTTTGGGAATATGGAAAATCCATACATAAGGAGACAGTGAAGTGAAGAAATATACTACTGTTTCCTAGTCACTGATTATAAGATGAGCGTAGGAAGAAGATTAATTGCATGTTGTCTTGAACATTCCACAAATCACCATATGGGATTGAAGATTTCAGTTCCATCTGACTTCAAATACTGGCTTTCGAGGAGATGCTTTTCTGATGCAGGATAGGGTCAGCTAGACTCTGTTATTCAATTCTTTCAGGTTCAGGCTACAAATTTTATTTGATTTAATTTTCTGTTACAAGTCGGCCTAAGAAAAGTGCTTGTTACTTATATTAATGTTTAACTTGTGTAATTTGATAACCGACTGGCAATGGAACAACCTTGTTTCAAATTTTACTTGGTTTACAAATTACAACAAGAGGATCATATTATTATTTGACTGGGGCGTGTTAAACGATATGTACTTACGAAGCACTAATTTGATTTTGTCGAAGTTACCACTGAGAATGGCTGTTTATCATGTGCTAAACTGCCAATTCTGTTCCATTAGGTGTCGAATGATTACAACCAAGTTTTGCTTCCAAAATTTATCCTACACGAAAATGATGCGAAGTTTTTTTCCCCTTATCATAGAAAATGTTAATATCATCTTCTTATCAAAGGAATGCAAGGGACACAAGAATCATAAAAGCTTTGTAAAAGGTCTCACAAAGTTGTTTTGGATTGGATTTAGTTGCCAGTTGCCACTACGAAAATATGATTTGCGTGGTAAAATCATATTGTAATGGTACTACAAGGCAAATAGTTTTGTCCAGCAAAAAAAAAATAAAAAATGAAGGCTTGGGTACTTTTAAAAAATATTTAAGAGCTTGGTTTTGCAAACATGTATAGCTTTCCAGATCCTTTGATCCAACGAATTGGTGATATCCCAACAGTTGCTGGGGTCTTCAATTGTAGTCGAGATCATGAATTTCGTGACTGAAGTGGATTATTCTAAAGAAAAATAGGGATTTAGGTGATTCAAAACTAGTATTTCCTGTGGTAGTTGCACGGAGTAGTCACTGTCATTCGAAAGAAAAAATCTTGGCCCTTGGATTGGAATAGGGTTAGGGTTGGCAATGACATGTATTTCTCTTTTAAGATAGCAGGGTACTATCTCACAGAGTTACAACTATTTACTAGTAATTAGAATGGTTTGCTTGTAGTTACAAATTCCATCATCCCATGTATTACAATTAACAATCGAGATTAAAAGCATTTAGTACTCATCAAAACCTGTACAGTACAATCCATAGGAGTACATATATGGCTTTCCGTCTTCTTCTGCAGATCCTGCTTCTCTTGCCATTAACAACCCCAACCTTAGCCATCGCTCCATCTTCCAAATCTCTTGGCTCGTGACCAAACAAGGGCGGCAACACCGACGTCCCTTACCCCTTCGGCTCCACCGACGAGGAACTCTGGATCTCGTGCAACAGCTCCTACGATCCACCCCAGCTCTTCGTCCCAAACATCAGCATCCAAGCCAGCAATAACCTCTCTCTCGGCGTTGCAACCATCGACTTCCTAGCGGCCAGCCACTGCTACAGTCATGGTTCCGATCTTCCCGGTGGAATTGGAAAACCTGTTCGCCAGATCGATCGATCGACCTGCAAGGACTACCGGCGTTCACAATCTCACCGGCACGTGACAAGTTCGTCGCGATCGGGTGCGACACGCTCAGCCTCTTCTTGCCCAACACGAGCACTGGCTACGGCGGTTGCTTGTGGTGGGAATAGCCATTTGCCTCACTTCGACCGACGGTCGAGGGTACCGACGGAGTTGCGATATGGGTTACGGAGGAAATCCTTACCTTTCGGACGGTTGCCAAGGGCCAAGGTATGTCTTGGACTAGGAAGTATGACGGTGCGGACGTGCCTCGTACAAAACCATCTACTGGCTTGTTATTCCTAGTCAATGTCTAGTTAATGGTTAAACTAAACAAACTATGTTTAATTAGAATAAAGTTGGAACTATTAAGATCATGATCGATCTGGTTCAAAATTAATTGACTATAAGTAGAGAGACTTATTATCATAAGGATTATATTTCTTTGTTATTTAACTAATGTGCGACTAAACTCCCATGTTAAACTCCCTCCCTCCTCCCATATGTCGTAGCTAGGTTGATAAGCATCTGACAGATACGATGAAAATAAAGATAGATGAGCGACCAAATTGTGTCATGTCTCACCACAACTAGATGTGTTTCATATCTGATTCTTATTATATATATTAAGGCACCGTTTGGGAAAGATTTTGGAAGTTTAAATACTCTTAGAATCCATCTTCATGGACAAGTTCGTCACAAAGAATCAATCATGGACAATGTCTCATTGTCACAATGACTGGGAGAACTTCAAACTCGTCACAGTTTCCAGGTTCGAATTCTGAGACATGTAGAAATATTTCGCAGTGATTGGAAGATGGTATAAACTCGATCGATCATACTTTGGGTTGATGGTTAGAGAATTTAAAAGATTTTGCATTTGAAATCCATATTGCCCATCACTTTTGTTGACAACCATGTTAAAAACCAATTGAAATATATATTTTCTCATATGATGAGGATAAATTAGACATTTTGCATACCAAAATCCATTGCTCAATATGGACTGTCAAACTAGATATCACGGTTCACAACAAAAGTCTCTAAAATCTTGCATCTACACCTTCTTGAGAATAGCACCCATAATCAAGATTTTGAGGTTTTTTTTAGAAGCAAAAGGAGGGCATGGCCTCGTAGAATATATAAAAGGAATAATCATAATACAAGAACAAAGGTTTGCAATCACTTAATTTAATAGTGAAGTCTTTTTATGGTTGTACGAGAGATCGAAAGTTTGATTTCTACGAACATCATATATATTACAATCATATTATTATATTATTTCCTTTTTAGATTCGTATCTTATAAACGACAGGAGAATTTTTTTTTTGAGAATCCATTTCACATGATAATGGTTTCATAGTTAAATGTTTGATTGTTATATATATTAAAAATTGTTTCCAAAAAAAACAATACAAGAACAAAGGTCAGCCCAAGTGAAAGCTCAAAGGCCATGCAGAAACTAACATACACAACCCACTAACACGGGAACCTAAGTAGAACAAGCTGTCACACGCATTCCAAAGCAGTAAGGGGGATTACACACGGTGGTTAAGTAACTTAAGATCAAACAGTCTAGCATTCCTCTCCCGCCAAAGGAAGTAAACCAATGTACACACACAATGTCATACGTGCCAACAGTAATCTTCTTTCTTAGCATCAATCTACGACCAATAGAATTGGTGCCCCTCACGTTCCAAGTAAGGAACCTCATCTAACGGAGTTGGGGTCCGATGCAACCCACTTGTCAATGGCCATCCTGGTGTGATGCTTCAGCTAGACATGTGCCTCAACTAGTGCCTTAAAATAGTTGTGCAGGTAGGGGCTGAGGGAAGGGCGGTTGGGTAGGGGTAGTTAGACATGGAAATTGGGTCGGGTCTAGTCCAACACGGGCTCGAATAAAATTAACATGGGTCGGGTAAGGCCAGGTTCGTCGTGGGCCGTGGGCCGTGCTGGGCCTAACGGACAGGTCCGCCAAGGTTCGTAGAGTAGGTCCATTTAGGCCCGTAAAAACACCTCAGGCTGGGCCAAGTCGGTCCATGAACAATAACAAATAAATAAATAAATAAATAAACACAGGGTTAGGCCAGTAGCCTGGCCCGTTTTAATTAAAAAAAACAAAACAAAACAAAACAGGGCCAGGCCAGTAGCCTGGCCCTTTAAAAAAAAGCAGCCCGCCCCGTTAAAAAAAAGCAGCCCAACCCGTTAAACAAAGGATCGTTGCAAAATTGTTGGCCGTTGTAATAACGACTGGAATTGTTGGCCGTTGCTTTGCAAAAAAAAAATTTTATTTTAAAAATCAATATTTTTATCCTATAAATATCCCTTCATCCCATTCATTTTTCTTCACAACTCAATCTTCTCTTTTACAACTTTCTCTACTAAAAATTTCTTCTAATTTTCAAGTGAAGATTTCGCTGTTTGGCTTTCGATTCTGTCCGGTCTTTTACTCTCTAAACTCTAGTCTCCACGCGACACTAGTTGAGCCAGTAACATCAAAATTTCTTTACTTTTAATCCCTTCAAATTCTTTACTTCTAATCCCTCCATTTTTTGGTTTTGGTTTTTGTGGGTTAAGGGTTTTATTATTTTATATTCATTTTTTTATATTAAAATGAAAAATATTGGTAATGTTGGTAGTCATGACTATATCCTTAGTATGGAGTCAGATCAGTCTTAGTCTACCCCAACACATACTTCACAGTCCATAGCTACTAAAAAACGTAGGAAACAAAGTTCTTGGGTTTGGAAGCATGTTACATTAGACTCTGTAGATTAAACTACATAAAAGTTGGTTTTTCATGTTGAAATTGTTCAAAATTTACCATTGTCAAAATGTCAATAAAAATCTAAACATCTTGGATTGGAAATGTTTGAGCATTGATTGGTAAAATAAAATAGATAAATATTAAGGGAAAAATTGTGGTTTCTTCAACACACTATTTTTTTTATTTGATCAAAACTATTTTTTTTATTTGATCAAAAAAATAAAAGGATCAAATTGATCGAAAAAATAAATGGATCAAATTGTACTATTTTATCTACTTTATGTTTTAAAATACAATTTGTTAAAATTAAATACAATCTATTTTCTAACTTAATAGAGTTTATTTATATATTAAGCTGATAAATAAAGCATAAAAGTCTATAAAGTTAGATATTTATGAAATAACTCAAATGAAATTCTATAGGGTGTTTGGGATTAGAAGCTTAGGGTTTTGGAGTTTCTTTTTATATAATTTAAAATAAAATAAAAGGTAGAGATGTAAAGTCATTTAATCCAAAGGTTGACATTCATATATTATATGTATGTATTATATATATTAACATATGGATCGATTCTCGGTTTGATTTGGTTAACTGTACCTAAAACTAAGAACCAAATTACTAAAAGTGATTTCAAAATTTGAGAACCAAATCAAATCAATAAACAGATCTAAATTGAATCGAATCATAAAAAATGATTCGATTTTATTTGATTAACCAATTTTGATTGAATCGTGTGCATCCTTAATAGTACCATTATTGAATTTCAAGATGATAAATTAAAAATCGATTATATCATCAAGTAATTTACTCTTAACTAAACTCTGGTACAGTACTTTTGACCTTTTGTCTTGCACACATGAACTCTTGACTATGTTCATCGCCTTAATTTCGTTCAACACCTTGTTAAAGGTGTTATTTTAGTGAAAATTAACTTGACCTATTTTCAAAAAAGTTGAGATTATAAAACTACATAAAAAAATAACATATAACATACACATACAAGCTTATGAATGCTAAAATTGACAAATAAAAAAGTCTTGGAAACATAATTCCACAGATAACCTATGAAATTGCATACTGTATAAAATATAATAACATTCTCTTATCAATACATCTTTAGTTTCTTCTCAATCTTTCCAGCTCGATTGCTACTTCTCTCATTGTAGGTCTTTCTTCACCCTTTAATCGCAAGCATTTGAGACTGATGTTGGCAACTTTTTGGATCTGATCTTCTTTTCCCTCGATTCTGATTCGAGGATCTATAATGTCGAACAAACAGTCATCTTCCATTGCTTGTTGTAAAATGTCGAACAAACTGTCATCTTCCAATTCATCATCTATTGTGTACAGTGTAAATGGCTTTTTCCCTGTTACTAGTTCCGCTAGAATAACTCCAAAGCTATAAATGTCACTTTTTGTACTTAGTTGACCAGTTGTAGCGTATATTGGGTCGAAATATCCAAAAGTTCCCGCGACTATTTCTGATATATCCTCATGATCATCGGTAGGAGCCAATATTGACATTCCAAAGTCTGATAATTTTGGTACGTAATTCTCATCTAATAATACGTTGCTAGACTTGATATTTCTGTGAACGATTGGCATAGAAACAAAAGAGCGAAGGAATGCCATTTGTTTTGTTGGGGTGTGAAAGTACACTATTGCATTTGCAATTTTAATGGCAATCCTCAAGCGAGTCTCCCATGGAAGTGGTGAGGTGCCGTCATCGTCGTGTAGATGTTGGTAGAGGGTCCCATTTGAGACAAACTCGTAAACCACCCAAGGAGCAGGCGTTTCCAAGCAGCAACCGAGGATCCTCACTACATTCTTATGCCTTAGTTGTGAAGGAATCACAATCTCATTTAAGACTAAATCAAGCACCCATCTGCCGTCAGTATCATATCTCTTGATGGCAATTACTCTTTCGTCTGGTAAGATTCCTTTGTAAACTTTTCCAAAGCCTCCGCTGCCCAAACATCTTGTTGCATCAAAGTTGTTCGTTGCCTTTGCTAGCTCATTTTCAGTAAATGTCACTATCGTCTCACTTGCTCCTTGGAGGAGTTTAATTCGACGTTCTAGCAGCAACCTTCCATTTTCTTTGAAGTTCGTGTCTTTCATTCTACGAATTCTACCTGTCTCCGAATGCTTTAACTGGTACCCAATAACCACCACCCAAGAAAGAAGTTCAGACGATAATTTGCATGGAAAAATATTAATTAAACCAAAGAAGCAAAGGTAGAGGTACATAGCAAGTTAAAAGAAAAACATCTTACCAGTAATGCAGGTATCTTAGCAGTCACTCTGTTGATAAATTCCATCAAAGCAATCAGTAATGAATGTTGATCCAAAAGAACAAGCAATCTGGATATAAAAATATTTGCACGCTCTTCCTTTCCTCGTGTTGCAGACAAGCAATCTGGATTGATATTTCTCTCTTTTGCTTTCCAATTCGTCCTTCCTTTCATGATTCCACACATATAAATATAAAAAGATAGGCATAGGCTTATAATTGATAAATGATGATGACATCCAGCTATCTTAACATACGACGGATTAGCTAATTGAACTCAACCAGTTAGCTTATAAACCAAATACTCTCACATATTCTTGGAGTATAAACGGTTCAAGCAAAAACCAGATTGGCCATGACTCCCCCCTTGCCCAAGAAGAGCAATCAATAATTGCCTAATTAAATACTTGGATAGTGGATCTACACATACTTAGATTAATTAATACTGGAACTTCAGCAATCGATTCTCAATTATGCTTATAAATTACGTAAACCTAATCGGATTTGATAATGCGCTGTGGGTCTTGGCTAGCAGAATTTGACAAACCTCCACAAAGAAAACACAGATGAGATCCAGAGAACGGAGGCAAGAAGATATGTAAGATCAAACATCTTTCTTATAAAAAAAAACAAAGAATAATAAAATAATCCAGAGAAAATGGTACCTTGCAGAGAACAGTCGCGACGGGTTGCTTGCGGAGAAGAGACAAGAGTTGAGGAGGCGAGTTGGGAGATAGGAGGAAGATAACGAGACGTGAGAAGAATTGAGGAAATAAGATCACACCTCCTGTGTAATGTGAACCGACCTTAGCAGATCATACCTCTTGTGTCATGTGAACATTTGACTAACGAATATCTCCTAATAAAATATTTGTGACACTCTGTCTTGCCGTGTTGAACATGGGAGTTGTGGCCATGTCCATCATCTCATTTTGTCTTCGTCACCTTGTGGAAGGTCGTTATTGTAGGGACGGGCCTTGACTCTTATACATCGAAGTGGATAATCAACATCCCATACTATTGGGGAACACAAATGATCACTTCTTGATTTTTCTTATATGATGCATCTTTAGCTTGTTCTCCTTATTGTCAGCTCAACTGTTAGTTCTCTCATTGTAGGCCTTTTTTCTCCCATTTATCTCAAACATTTGTGATTGATGTTGGCAACATTTTGGATTTCTTCTTCTTTTTCTTGAGGTCAAATTCAAGAATCTATAATACTAAACAAAGAGCCCTCCTCCATTAGTTGTGGTAAAATTAATGAAGTAACTTTTACTCTATCATCTTTTGCGAATATCTTTGCCTTGTTACTAGTTCTGCTAGAACGACTCTAAAGCTATAAACATCACTTTTTGTAGTCAGTTGGTTAGTTCTATAGTATTCTTGGTTCAGATATTCCCAAGTTCCCACTGTGTTGATGGTAAACGAGAAGACAAGAAGAATGGAAGCTTTAGCAATGGCGAAAGAAGAGACAGTAACAGTAGTCAAAGAAGTGGAAAAAGAAGATGAAGGCTCTCTACTATAACATGTAATGCACTGCAGCTACTACTATATTACCACCAAAATCAATTACAGCACGTCACGTCACTAGCTTATAACAATCCAAAAAACAACTTCATAGCAACCTTAATAGCCATAACAACCTAGTAACTAATTTACACTTTTAATTATACTTAACATCCCCCCTTCAAACTATAGGTAACTTAGAAACCTACAGTTTGCTTCTGAAACTAAAAAACAAGGATCTTGATAAGGCTTTTGTGAGAAAATCTGCAAGTTGCTCTTTGATTGGAATGAAGTGGACATGAAGATCTTTTTTCAACACTTTATCACGGACAAAATGGAAATCAATCTCCACATGTTTCATTTTAGAATGAAGCATTGAGTTGATTGTAAGGTACAGATGAGAGTCACTTTAGTTAATGATGCATTTGATTAATTGGCCTTAGATGAGAGTCACTTTAGTTAATGATTTGGCAAGCACGTTTCTGTTGTCGTATTCGTCCATTATTCCATGACAATAACATTTCTGTTTCATCTCGGGCGTAGTTCATGCTAGATGAATTTTTAATATATTTGTAGTCATTGGGTTAATTGATACGGGAACCTCAGCAAACTATTCTAAGAAATGTTTATAAAATAAAGAAAGCAAATCTTAACAACATGAACTATTATGGGCCATGAATTTTTCAATGTATTTTATGAGAAAATCATATATTAATTAGATCCAAAAGCAGATGTACGACAGC
>JAMKQA010004635.1:0-13471 GCA_024699735.1 Posidonia australis | reverse complement strand
ATAAATCACAATAAATTCTAGGAAAGGAAATTTACCTAGATTTCATGCAATCCTAGCATTTTCTACCAATTCCATGCTCTCTATTGCAAGGAGTGGAGATGCGTACCTGAGAAATGCTTCCAGCGATCCTCGGCTGACTCTGGTGAACTCTAGCGCAACCACAGCCACAAGGCACTCCACGTGAGCTCCTCGCACCACCACGAGCAACCACAGCCCTCCGCTTCACTCCCTCGACCTCTTCCTCACTCTCTGTCGGTGCGCGCATAAAGGGGATACAGGGGAAACAGAGGGGGTGGGGAGACGAGTGGAAAGGAAGAAGGGGAAGGAGAAGGAGAAATGAGGAGAAAAGGAAAGGAAGTGGAGGAGGAGGAGTAGCACCGCCGAAGAGGAGGGGAAAGGAAGAAGAAGGAAGGAGGAGAAAGCAATGGGTGGCGAGGAGAGGTGCAGTACGGTGCAACTTATAAAGCCTACGCCTGGAGTAGCTGGAAACATGTCCACCTGCACGTCTCAACCACCGGCATACCGCACAGCAACCAACCGCCAGCCACCACCAACGAGGCCAACTGCCAGCCTCAACCATCAGCCCACACCCAAGCAGGCCCCACAAGCATAGTCCTACAATGCACAGTGCCAAACCACGAACAGGGACACGCAAAAAGAAGCCAGCCCACGAGGCCCAAGCCCAAAAGCACAAAACCACACAATGGACCTCGGAACAGTAACACCCGTCCAAGAAATAAAATTCACAAAATGTAAATAATTACAAAATGAATTTTACGGGTGTTACACGCATGCATCTTTGCATCTTGTTTGTTTTTGCCTTTTTGTGTTTTTTTCTGGTTTTCCTCGTCTTTCCATTAAAAGACTAGGTGGCGACTCCTTTCCTTATCCTTTTTTCTTCCCTTTGGTGTTTCCGAGTCTTGTCTCTTCTTCCGGATTCACCATTTTCGCCGTGACCGTATCGAATCTCCCCGTGTGTTTCCGCACACCGGAGTAGGTTGGAGAACTGCACCTAGGTGTTCCACCAGCATGGTCACAGGTAACCATTGATTATTTCACAAAATGGGTCAAGGCGGCATCATACAAGACAGTCACGACAACCATTATAGAGAAATTCAATAAGAATAATATTGTCGCCAGATATGCGGTCCCATTTGCTATCATTTTCGACAACGGAACTAATTTCATAGCAAAGAGAGTTGAGGATTTCCTCCAGAGTTGCAAGGTCAGACATCACAGATCCTCCCCCTATCGACTGCGTTTGAATGGGGCAGTAGAGTCGGCTAATAAAAATCTGGTGAAAATCTTGAAGAAGATGGTCGAGACTCATAAAGATTGGCATGAGAAGCTGCCTTATGCATTATGGGCCTATGGGACCTCCATTCGGACGTCAACAGAAGCAACACCTTATTCTTTGGTGTATGGCATGGAGGCGGTCCTTCCTTTTGAAGTCGAGATTCCATCGTTAAGGATCTTGAAGGAGGCAGAATTAGAAGAGGCTGAGTGAGTACAGGACTGTAATAATCAACTCGATCTAATTGATGAGCACAGATTGCAAGCTCTGCATCATGCCCAATGCTACCAAAAGAGAGTGGCCCGAGCTTATCAAAAGAAAGTCCATCCTAGAAGCTTTGAACCAGGAGACTTGGTTCTGCGAGCCAATCATTTGCTCGATGTACGGGGAAAATTTAGGCCTAACTGGCACAGACCTTTTGTGGTTAAGGAGGCCCTGATAAGGGTTGTAATCATTCTTGAAGGCATGGACCATACAGAGCAGTCAGAGCCTATCAATGCCTCCTACTTAAAGAAGTACTATCAGTGACTCTTAGTCAATCCTAACGCCTTGCACCATGAGCCATACATTTTCATGTTTTATTGCATTCTAGCACAACAGGAATCATCTTCTGCACCTTTGTTCTTTTTGCATAACATCATCATCAATGCCCGATGAGGAAAATTGGAAGCCTGCCTGCGTAAGACATGTCAAGTCCTCCTCATGTGCTACTACCCTAGAAGCTTAGGGTGTGAGAGAGAGATTTCAGAGAAATGGGCTAAATGAACAAATCCCCACGGGACTTATATCTCTAGAGGGAGAAAAAATGTTAGGTCTAGAGAGAGTATGAGCATTAAAGAAAAGATACACTGACCTGGGAGCATAAAAGAAGATAGGAAGACAGAAGCAGTAGACAAGAAGCTAAGCTCCACTGAGAGAGGCATGTGAACAACCTTACTCCTACCATATAACTTGGAGAGGACTCGGAGCATGCACTTACTAAGCCCACATGATCAAAGGGACTAGCCACCCCTTCAGCACATGGGAAATAGCAGCCACCCCCTCAGCCTAAGTGTATTTTACCTCCAAGCAGGAGTAGGGTTGGTTTAGCATGCCTATGAGGGAGAAAAGAAAATGAATCCTTAAAAAAAGTAGATATAGGGTTTAGAGAATTTGGCATGAGGCCCATAAATCTGAAGGAGAGCCACAGATAAACCTAAGTGCCTAGGTTAGTGCCTCATGAGTCGAGGATAGTGTCACCTCCTACAATAGGTAAAACAGGCTTCCTTGGCGCTGAGGGCACCAATATATGTTAACCCTTTCTTTGCACAGCATTTAGTTTCTTAGTCAAGCATATTTGCATTTACTTTGCAAGGCGTTTGGCCGTATTTCGACCAGGGGCATGCCAGCTGCCTTTTGAGTCATAATTCGGGCAAGTAGGCATTTGGCTAGGGGCATGCTAGTCGCTTCTTTAATTGGAAGAATCTAAGACCAGGGCCAAGCCGATTATTTAATCTTGAGAGCAGTTGTGGAAATACATGAACAAATACAAGAAATGCAAAATGACATAAGTGCCAATAATTCTTATTGTGGTCCATCACTAATACATGTATTGCTAATCAATTCTGGGCCTTTTTGAACTGCTAGCCCCTGTGAAACCAGTACCGCTAGGTGGGATCTCGCTCAAAGGCCATGTCTCACGTATCTCGACTTCGTATTCCACTGTACAACCGGAACCTTCAGTAATGGCAAGATCAGAGGACTTGATGCCAGCATGCATCTTACGGGCCAACTCTGAAGTTGTTGCATTTGTGCCAACTATATACCTCATGTACCGGTCAGGGCAGGGACTTTGCTTAATAGAATCCTGGCAAAAGTCAAACTAGCGAAGGACCCGGACGGGGTGATACTCCACACCTCCCGAAAACCCAAGAAAGACCACGAGCCGCATATCCCTGGCATTGAAGAAGGAAGTAAAGGTTCTTGATGCCGAGGATATAATACACCATGTCACTAAATCCTCATCAAGATTCCACAGTCTATTGCACAACTCTTGCACCCCTGGAAGTGTCCTAGAATGGTGGGTACGGCTATAGGCTTCAAAAGCAGAGGGCCGAGGGCGTAGAATCTTCATTCCCATATGGGCAACAAACCAAACCTGGCAAAGAAGGAATCATGATTAAGAAAAGCACAGTAGAGTAAAAGTATAAAATGGTTTGCTTACCTACACTAGGGCACCATACCCATGAAAATGGCGGGAGCACTTCAATGCCCGGTCCAAACCAACATAGGTTTCAGCAAGAAGAACAGGAGCCAAATCAATCTGGCGAACAACCATCACCCAAGCTATCTCTGCCACCTTGATTGCCACAGTCATCCTGCCATGGCTAAAAATAAGCTCCCCGAGGAAGCGCAACACAAAGCTATAAAGCCACCGGATGCCCAAGGAAGAACGGGCACCGATGTTCTCATCAAAATAGTCCAGGCGCACCATGGTTGTAGATCCATCTCTGCAGACAAGTCTCTCCTCACAGACATTTCTGGCCACACCCGTAAGTCGGCTCTAAACTTGAACATAGTTGTCATGGCAAGTAAAGACTGGAGGGGGCATGAATGGTGACAAGCTGCAAATCTGTCTGACTTCCTCCAAAGTTAAAGTCATCTCTACCTGCCCAAAGCGAAAAACGTGCAAGGCCAGTTTCCAAAATCGAGCCACGGTGCACAGCAGATGCCAGTTAACCTCCACCTTTGCTATACTCAGAAGGGAGGAGGAAATACCCCAGACCCCTAGTTGTTCACGATCAGCAGCTGTTAAAACGTTAATCCAGCCATGTAGAGCATCTGAGCAGTGTTATGGTGTCACCATGGTGGGATAACTCTATGAACACAGGTTTGAGCCAAATATGGCAGTAAAGGGGGGGGCAGAACTTAACATAAACATGAAGAAAACAAAGCAATCCAGCAGAATATAATCCAAAAGTGAATGCAGAATCAAGAGACATATTCAGAATATGTTGCCAGGATAGAATCACAAAATGCAAAATCTGTAGCCAAGCACAAGAAATCGACAGAAAAACAACAGAAAGCATATATTTACAAAAGTGCATACCATTGTGATGCAGAGTATAACGCAGCCAATGCTCAGAAAGATCAAAGAAAGGAGCAAAAAGCAAAGATCTAGCACCGTTTTTCAGAAAGGATGGCAGCATCTCTTGCATAATGCGAGTTTATAGAGGGAAAACAAAAAGGGGTTTCAGCAGAAAAGGAAAACAAACTCTCCATTTTTGGAAAACAAACTCGCCATTTTTTAGAGGCGCATCGGAAGGGCGCACCTAGGTGGCGCATGGAATGGCTACCAATTTCAGCAGCACCTCCCTTGAAATTTGGATCTCGCCAAATCGACGCCATTAATTTAAACCTGCATACAGCATATACATAAAACCCCGGGGGGGCACATCACAGAATCTGGATTTTTATTAAAATTTCAAAATAGGTTACAATATTCCACTGTTGTTACAAAGCTTTGAAAGAACTGCAAAATGTAAGAAAAGCTACTCCTCGTTTGAATCTTCCTCGTCAGATGCCTCCTTTTGGAAGTATTCGGTCAAGAGACGGGCGCCTCGTCGGGTGATTCGGCGCGACCACTGAGCAGCGGTAGCAGCCTGGGAACGAGGAGTAGAATCACGGACCCTATGGGTAACCTCGGTATCTGAATGATCCTCCTCAGATGCCTCCATAGTGAAATCCCCGCTACTGGCTACATTCACCTCCTGAGCTGGGAAGTCTTGCTACAATATCAAAGTTTTTTTGTTAGCAGTTAGAATTATAAAAGAAAGTAATAGAAGAAGACAGAAAGACATACCCGGATGATGTTACGCCAGCGTTGTTCCTGCAAAATAACAGATATGTCAGGCGTGCTTTGAGCTGAAAAAGATAATTGCAAAGTAAAAGTCTTACCCTCTTCCGACGGATATCGGCAAAAAAGGTGCCAAATTGTTCTTCAAAGCCCTGTGGGTTGTGACAAATACCAGACTTATATAATTCACATATCAGCAATATTAAGCAGAAGTGGTAATCATGTACCTTGGCCCAGTCGAAGGCATACCACATCCCACGCTGGCTATCCCGCACGGCCACCTCGAATAGGTACGGCTTCCCCACACGCCTGTACCAAGCCAAATAATCTGTGTAGTTAACTTCCCAAAGGACGTGTCTGTCCTGGGAAGCTAGGGCTGCTGCATGCCATCTTCTAGCAACTGAGCGAGTCGTAGCCAGGCGATCCATATCAGGAGGAGGAGGGGCAGGAATGTAGACCTTGTTCAGGAATTGATGCCACACGCGCCTCGGAAGGAAATAAGCCGAATTCTTCATGCAATAAAACTTCACCTGCTTGTCCCTAAGAACGCAGGCAGAGTTCAGAGGAGCCCAGTCAATGGCATCATATCTCGAGAACGGGCGCAGATGAACCTGTTTCGAAGCAAGAAATATATATAAGCAATCTAAGCAAGCATTAGAGGATATAGCATAAAAAGGAAGGGAAACTTACATCCTCGAGCTCTACTAGGTCCAGCAGATATCCGTAGGACTCGTAGCTATAGACCCCAGCAGCAGCCCGATGGTCAGGCTCGACCCACTGGCGGGGAAGGGGCAGAAGCTCGTCCCGAAGGCGGCTGAAACTATGCCCTCTGGTGATATGCTCCATGATCTAATACTGGAAATGGCAGATAGAAGTCAGTTTATCAAAAATTTAGCATAAAGGAATTTTGTTTTGCAAAAGTAATGAAAGCAAATAAGTACTTACAGTCAGCAACGGGTATAGCCCCATATAAGAGTAGCGCCCAAGCTAAACTACATTGTCAAGCCCGCAGATCAGTCAGGTATAACTAGCGCCGGTCCAGTCATAATGATCCAGATGTTCCAAATTGGTTAAATACGCTATCTAATCAGCATGAATGCAGTAAGCAGACGAATCACAGAACATCATGGCCAGAAGATCCAACAGGAAATGCCTCAGTACAAAGTCTGCCTCCTTGCTGTCAGGCTCGGGGTTAGGCCAGAATTTGTCCCACTCTCTCAGCCATCCTACTGTGATCATGTATTTCCCCTGAGGTGGCTTTGGAGGAACGCGGCCCAAATGTGCAGGAGCAAGGTGCATATCGTGAGTGGTCTCACCTATAATCGGCTCATCACCAAAGGGAAGACCCGTCAACAGAGCCCACTGATCAGGCAGGACGGTCAGCTATCCGAATGGGAAATGGAAAGTGTGTCTCAAACCTCCACCTTTCCATTAAAGCCCTGAAGAAGTTATAATGGCCGTGAATGATGGGTATGCGAAGCAAACCTCCAAATGGGGAGCAGTGTAGGAGGAAGTCCTGCAGAAAGTCCGGTAGACGATGGAAATGGTCAAGCACGGGCCCTAGTGGCATCGCATGATCCGGTTTGCGTCTCCCTCCAGAAATGTCAAGAACAGAATTAATGCCAAGTCAAGAGCAATTAAAGCTTGTTAAAGCTGGAAGATTACCCCAAAATCTGGACCCTCACAGATGTGATGGTCGCTTAGCAGTTGCCCATCAAAATTGTCGGACTCTTGAAAATGCATTAGTCAAAGAAAACACCAGATTGACTTGCACATTTACTTCCAGTTTGGGCTTACCTCAGCAGGGACAGCAAAAGTCGAGCTGCTAGAGGCACGTGACCTCGAAGAACTACCTTGCCGGTGGGGGCAAGAGCTAGACGACGTATCTCGAGAAGGCTGTGGGGTTCCCTCCTCTAGAACCGAGTCATCCTGCAATGGGTGCAAGGACCAAATTAAAGTAAAATAGCAACAACTGGCATGGTAAACGCAAAATGTTTAAGCCCAAAGTCAAAGTCAGGTATCACGTTACAGGCAAAGGCGAAGGCATAGCATTTAAATAAAGCACTATGGCATATGGTGACAGAAACGTGGGTAAAACAAGCATGTAATTACAACTCAGCATTAGAAAAAGCAAGTGGTTACGTGAAAATATAAAGAGTTATGAGACACTATTGATGTTCTTGCTATTTGTATTTACAAGGTGGGACATGCAACTGTTGTTATGAAGGATTGGACATGAAACGTTCTGTGCCCGTGTATGCTACCATTTTACTCAAGCCTGGTTCCGTAAATAAATGATTTAAAATGGCCAATTTGATTCAAAGCAACTTATGATTAAATTCAGAAAATGGAATCACATGGCAAAGGAAAGTAGCATGGCATTCTGTCAATATGCAGCAAAACCTTTTTGAACCCAAGCCTTGAACCACTATTCAATCCGCCAAAAAATAAAACAACAAAAAAGAAACCATCACCCAAATCACCACTTCAGCCTACCACCAGCACACGACCAACATTCCATTATCACGGCCCGTTCCACCTCCACCATCACACGGTCTACCCATCACCGCCACACAGCCATCCCGCCACCACTATCAGCCGTCACCTCCAACTACAACCACAAGCCATAGCCCTAGCCCACCGGAGCATCGCCGATAACCAACCAGCAACCTGCATCATCACTCCAACCCGCCACCATCTCATGGGCACTCCACATTCCCCGCCAATGGCTGTAGCCACCAACCCACGCCTTCACACCAAACCCATCACCCCGCAGCCATGAACCACCGGAATCACCACGCCTGCCGGAACCCATGAGTCGCTGGCCATCCAAGCAAGAAGCAAGCAAAAAACTCTAGCACAGAGCAAAAATACAAGAGGGGAGCTCGAGATTACCTCCGCCGGTGGACCCCTGTCCAGCCAGTCTTGAAGGGTCCGGTCCATCACCGTCGCAACTAGCCACCGATCCTCGCCGCACCTCGCCGACGCGCCTCACGCCCACACTAGCCGAGAGCACCCCATCGGCGCACCTCCTGCGCGTCACTGTCGTAAGAGGATGAGAGGGGCGTAGAAAGTGGAGAGATGAGGAGAAGAGAAGGGGAAGAGGAATGGGTTTCGTATGAGGAAAGGGAGTAAGGAGGAAGAAGAAGAGGCGTGTCCTTTGAAAGAAAAAAGAAGATTTTTCTTCACAACATATATGTATGCATGTAAGTGTCGCTTCGGAGATATGAAGTCAAGCAAAATAATAGCAGAACCTTGGGAAAAGCCAGGCAGCACAAGTACCCATGTAGTTCCAATAAGCAGGGAGAAATGAAAAATTATTCCTTGACGATTATGGCAATTATCTAGTGGGTCCCACTTGTAAAATAAGTCAAGGCTCAAACTCCAAAACAGCGGTGGAAATTACGTTTCAGCCCTTAGCACTTTACAACTTACACTCCAAGAGCAGAATATACAGTGTCAAGCACATGGTCCACAGAATGCACCAGATGGGGTAATTTGCAGAAAACCCCCTACGTTTCGCAAATTTGCAGATTAGTCCACAAAGGATGTGGGAAGTTTAATTTGAAGTAGACATTTGT
Source organism: Posidonia australis (assembly GCA_024699735.1). Taxonomy (NCBI): domain Eukaryota; kingdom Viridiplantae; phylum Streptophyta; class Magnoliopsida; order Alismatales; family Posidoniaceae; genus Posidonia; species Posidonia australis. The sequence goes on along the minus strand of JAMKQA010004635.1, from coordinate 4,761 downwards.
TGATATACAGCAGAATCTCAAATGTCACAACACAATGGTAATACAGTAATCAGAAGGCTGTCGTGATTGGGCAATTTGCAGTAAAGCCCTCAAGTTTTGGATATTTGCAAATAAGTCCTCACCTTTTGCAAACAATGCCACATTCGGTCGAAGATTCTAGCAAGAAGAGATTGTACATGCATCTTAACAAGAAAGTCAGTTTCTGCACCGTAGCATTAGCAGCCAACATATTTGCCGATTTTCCTTCCTAGGTGGACAATCCAGGGATCATCGCTATGTTTCTCAGGATCTCCTTTCGAGCGGATGAGATCCATCTACCCCTTCTAGATTTTAGCGGGCGCGAAATCCAGCTTCTTCACTTTGATCGGGCGGTGAACGTCATTTGCCCCTTTTGGATTTTCCCAGGCGCGAAATCCAGCTTCTTGACTTTGACCGGGCGGTCAATGTCGTTTGCCCCTTTTGGATTTTCGCAGGAGCGGAATCTAGTTTCTAGACTTTGACCAGGCGGTCAACGTCATTTGCCCATTTTGGATTTTCACGGGCACAAAATTCAGCCTGTTGACTTTGATCGGGCTGTCAATGTCATTTGCCCCTTTTGGATTTTCAAGGGTGTGGAATCCAGTTTGTTTACTTTGACTGGGCGGTCAACGTCGTTTCCCCTTTTGGATTTTTCGTGGGGGCAAAATCTAGCTTGTTGATTTTAACCAGGCGGTCAACGTCATTTGCCCCTTTTGGATTTTCGCGGGCGCGAAATCCAGCTTGTTGACTTTGACCGGGCGATCAATGTCATTTGCCCCTTTTGGATTTTCACGAGCGCGGAATCCAGCTTCTTGACTTTGACCCGATGGTCAACGTCGTTTCCCCTTTTAGATTTTTCGCGGGCGCAAAATCCAACTTGTTGACTTTGACCAGGCGGTCAACGTCGTTTGCCCCTTTTGGATTTTAACAGGCGCGGAATCCAGCTTGTTGACTTTGACCGGGCGGTCAATGTCGTTTGCCCTTTTGGATTTTCGTAGGCGCGGAATCCAGCTTGCTGACTTTGACCGGGCGGTCAACGTCATTTGCCCCTTTTGGATTTTCGCGAGTGCGGAATCTAGCTTGTTGACTTTGACCACGCGGTCAATGTCGTTTGCCCCATTTGGATTTTCGTGGGCGCGGAATCCAACTTGTTGACTTTGACCTGGCGGTCAAAGTGATTTGCCCCTCTTCGATTTTCGCGGGCGCGAAATCCAGCTTGCTGATCTCGACCGGGCAGTCAAGGTCATGTTCCCCTTTTGGATTTTCGCGGGCGCAAAATCCAGTTTGCTGATCTTTGGCCGGGTCGTCAAGGTCCTTTCCCCCTTTTGGATTTTCGCAGGCGCGAAATCCAGCTTGTTGACTTTGACCAGGCGGTCAAATTTCCTTTGCCTCTCCTGGACTTTCGCAGGCGCGGAATCCAACTGGTTGACTTTGACTGGGCCGTCAAAGTCCTTGGTTTCTCGGATTTCCTTGGGCAGGAAATCCTGTGGCTTGACCTTTTGACCAGATGGTCAATGTCCTAGCCCCTTTCTCGGATTTCCTTGGGCAGGAAATCCTGTGGCGTGACCTTTTGACCAAATGGTCAAGGTTCTAGCCCCTTTCTCGGATTTCCTTGGGTAGGAAATCCAGTGGCTTGACCTTTTGACTAGATGGTCAAGGTCGTAGCCCCTTTCTCGGATTTCCCTTGGTAGGAAATCCAACTGCTTGACCTTTCGAATGGGCAGTCAAGGTCCTTATCCTTTCTCTTCTATGATTTCAGGGGCGCGGAATCCAGTTGTTTGACCCTCTGACCGGGCGATCACGGTCCTTTTGTTTTTCTCTTCTGTTTTGTGTTTTCACGGGCGCAAAATCGCTTTGTTCGCCCTTGGTCCGTGTGGGCAGGGCCTTTTTGCCTAACAAATGATATTTTTATCATGCCCCTTTTCCTTGGGCTGGTATCCCTAACTACTCGGTTAACAACCGTCACGCTGTTAGGTGATCGAGATGACAAGACTTGTTTGACTAGTCATGTCCCGCCTCCTTAGGTTGATAACCTCAATAATCCGACTGATGAGTCCGACAACTTATCACTTACTTGCCCGTGGTTTCCTCTGTGTGTAGGATTTCTTTATCCTTTGCCTTGTTATTTCAGCATTAACATCAGCATCGCATCATCTTGCAAGCACCCACTCTTGTGTTTTTGTTAGCATCAGCTTCGCATCGGCCTTCAGCATCGGCTTTTGCATTGGCATCTCGCATTGGCATCACATCCCCAGCATTAAGATCAGTTGTTGCATGCATTTCACATTTGCATTTACGTTTGGTAACAAGTCATGACTTTCGGTGCAACCGCTGGTAAGTGACTTACTGCCTACAACAAACACCATCCTTCTGTAACCTCAAAATGGGGGTATATTGTCAACCATGAGCGTCGGTCTTGGTTCCCTTCGTCCCTCGACCTCGCTCAGGGAGGGGCATCTGTAGACACCCCGATTTTGAGGTGATTCATAGATGAGCTTTCCATATGTTGCTTTAGATGTGGCTAACCCTTGAATCCTATTAGCTAATCCAAATCACAACCTATAGCAAGCCCGCAGCCCAACCAGACAAATAGGGGACTGCACCTAGCTAGCACACCTACCTGGCACACTTAGCTAGCACACCTACCTGGCACACCTAGCTAGCACACCTACCTAGCACACCTAGCTAGCACACCTACCTGGCACACCTAGCTAGCAAACCTACCTAGCACACCTAGCCAGCACACCTACCTGGCGTACATACCTGTCGCCCAACCATTTCTCAGGCTGCTGGCTTTCCACCTCCCATGGCTGTTACCTCCACCAACGAATATGCCATGGAATCTTCCAGGCTTTTCGTTTATGAGGTTCCTTGCTTTCCTAGGAATTACCCATGGAGAATCCCTATATATAAACCCCATAGGCAACTATTTCAAAGGGCTGATCATCTTGAAAGATAGAGACACACAGCTACACTAGCCTTCTCCAGAATTATGCAACTATCCACTTGATCACTCAAGCTTTGCCTTGCATCCAGAGATATTCTCAGCCCTTCCAAAGCATCAAGGAGCTTATTATCTTGTGTCTTTCTTTTCTTTCTTGAAGGAACATCTTGGACAAGGCAGGTCCTTGCCACATTTCCTTTAAGTTCATATTCTTTTGCAATGAAATAAAGCATGCTTGAAATTCCACATGTATGGTCTGATTTATCTGTATTTTTCATGAGGTTTCTATGATGAATTTACTTATCCTTTTTGCAAGATGCACTCCATGCAAATCTACTTTTTTGTTTGCAAGCATGTTTACTTTATCTCTAGCATAAAAATCTGCACTATATCGCTTGCATGAGTTATGTTTTATTGGGTCTACTAGTTTCATGTTTGTTCTTTTGCATTTTGTATGCATTTATGCCATGAACCCTTTAAGTCATCTTGTTTTTAATCAAATCATAATAAGATAGCTTTGATCATATGCATCCTATCATGCTTTCAGCTTTTAACATCCGCATGAATCAACCTGCATTAATATAAATCACCCATCTCTATTCTGGGTCAGAGTCTGGATCAGATTGCAGTCTGATCCAGATTTTCTGGGGAGCACCTATATGGAGCACCAGAGTGGCGCACCTCTCCAGCGCACCACTCTGGCACCCCATTCTGGAGCACCAGACTGGTCAGAGAGTAAAACATTCACTTTTGTGTACCTGTTTGCATGGTTTTCTGAATGATTATGAGCCTGATTCTTTAACTGCTCGTTCTTTCATATTCCATGGTTTTGCATGCATGTTTTCGATTTAAAGCGAGATTGTTTTCTCCCTTTGGATAATCAGTCCTTGGTCAGAATCTGGTAGGCTGGTTGCACCTTACTCCTACATGGAGAGCCTTGTGCATTGGCCCATGATCCAGTGGCATTGCTGAATCCTACATTCTTCATTTAGAATGCATAATGTGTGATCTTGTGTGAGTCTACCAGCCCTTGAGCACAAGGTCCACAAGTCATTGCACTTGCATTTCTTTCTCCTTTAAGGCATGTTTTCCAAGTTTTACGAAGGGTTTTACATGGCATGATTTTCTGGAAGGCATTCTCATGTGACTTGGCACTGCATAGGTTTCTATTTTCTCTTAGCACATCTCTCTGGCCCACATAGGAGAACCTAGGTGGTGCACCAGACTGGAGCACCAGTCTCGCGCACCAAACAGGTGCATCAGCCTATTTTCAACAGCACACAGCAGGTTTTCATATGGTTTTTAGCATGCTTTCTCGACATGATTTGCTTCTGGATTTTTTTCCTGGTTTTCTTCCTTGATATATCCGGAAGGCATAGCTCTGCTTTTAATTATTTTATGCATGTTAGATTGCACTTGGCATATAGCAAAGCAAGGACGAAAAATCACTCGAAATTGATATATCTTTGATTTTATTCATGCAATGACTTTGCATCGACACTTGACCCGACACACGAGTGATACTTCTGAGCACTAGGACACACCCCTGCACATCATGCACCCGTATTTAGACACCACACACATTAGCATGGCATGGCATATCCCCTTCAGCCGTACAGTAAAGTCTGAAAAACCGACATTTCATAAGCAAATGAGAAACCAATAGAAGACCGATTTATCGGGTGCACGAGGGTGCCTAATACCTTCCTCGTGCGTAACAGGGATCCTTACCCATTTTTGGTTTATAACCTGCTTTTCCATTGCATGATTTGCATGTTTTTTATGATTTTCCTCGTCTT
>JAMKQA010004634.1:0-11796 GCA_024699735.1 Posidonia australis | reverse complement strand
CACTCTCAGCATTTGCCAATCAGGCCACTGCCTCACATAGTGGCCTTAGCAGCAGCAACAACCCCAACACCAATCCACCTAGGAGGCGGGATCCCTCCAAAAATACTGTCTCTTACATTAGATCTCCTGCTGCTCTGGCAAATGTTCGCCTGCCCCCACAGCACCAAGTAGTTTATGCACCCACGCCTACACCTAGAGCACAGCATGCATCACACATCACCCCCACTGCCACACCAGTATATCCTAACCCACCGGCTAGGACGCGCCCACCGTTGGCACATCCACAGCTGAAGCGACAACACCGTGACAGGCGCCACTATACCCCTTTAGTGGAGTCTTTTAATGGTATTACCTAAAGTCGCATCCTTGCTTAGGCTACCAGAGGTGCGCCCTCTGCCTAATCCGCTGCCAGCCTGGCCAATGCGTTCTGCAATTTCCATCGGGTGGCCGGCCATTCGATGGACAATTGCTTGACCCTCAGGGACGCTGTCTAGGATTTGATTGACCAGAAGGTCATAGTGATTAATACCCAGGCAGCCACCCTAGCACGCACCCCAGTAGCTGCTCTAGCACAGCCAGCACACCCCAGCATAGTTAGTCAACCCTTGCCGCAGCATCCTTCGCCGGGAGGGCCAGGTTCCTCGGGAGTCAATCTTTTTTCTTTTGCTTCTTCTTCGTCTGAGTCTGTCTCTTCCCGTATCCGCCCAGCTGACTTGATTCATCATGAGTCATCCCCTTTTCCCCACCAGTTGTATCATTCTTTCCTCGGTAACTCCGAGGAATCTGTTTATATGATCCGTCCTGTCATCGAGCCGGAATACTCTGAGGTGTCGCCTGTAGTATATCCCCAGCCTCCAACTTCAGTTTATTTATCCGCCTGGCCCCAATCTAGGCCAAGACAGCTAGCCCACCGGTACCCTAACCAGTACTCCCAGTATGCTCAGGTTTGTACTCCTACCCGCTTATATCCTTCAACCACTCCTGTACAAATAGCAGCCCGTCCCCCGGTTGTTGTTACTCTCACCCATGACACGCATCGTGTTCCTTACAATTATGCCACAGGAATGTGTGTAGAGGTGACACGATCGGGCAAAGTATACAAACCCCCAGCAGCTAGGCCTAACTCCTCAACCTTAACCCCTAACCAGTTACAAGCCCAGCCATCTAGGTCACCAGCACCTGTAGCAGCAGCCCCTGCCCAATTCCAAGCACATTCTCCTCAACCACCTATGCCTAGAGTAACACCGTCCAATCCTACCACTAGTAGCCAACCTTCAGCTGACATCACTGCCCAGCTTAAGAAGGTCAAAGCCGATATTTCCATTTGGGACCTAATCCATACATCGGTCGAACATAGAGAAGCTTTCCTTAGGGTTTTTCAAGCAGCCCGTGTATCCCAAAGCATAGAGCCTGCTACCCTGGAAAACATAATAGGAATGATTATGGCACCTCAGGTTATCTCCTTCTCTAGCCTAGAGTTACCTCCCTCTGGCACCAATCATAACTCTCCCTTGTTCATCACTGCGCAGTATCAAAGCTTCCGCATCCCCCTCACACTGGTGGATAATGGAGCAGGCCTTAACGTCTGCCCCTTGTGCATAGCAAGTGCAATCGGATTCAAGTCCGAGGACATTATACTAGTTGTGAAAGGGATGACAGCTTTTGATAATACGCATCATGATGCGCTTGGAGTATTAATCATTCCCCTGACTATAGGCCCTGCTCGCTTCGACGTGGAATTCTACGTTGTAGATATCGAACCCTCCTTTAATCTGTTGCTTGGACGCCCTTGGCTTCACAAGCATCAAATCATTCATTCAACCCTCCATCGGATGATTAAGTTTTGCTGGGATGACAATATCGTTGTTGTCCTGGTAGAAGATATGGAGAGGGTTGAATCTGTCTCAGCTCTGGCCCCTCGAACCATTCACTTCGAGCCTAAACCCTTCGATGTCCTCTATCGGGTTAACAGATTTGAGCCGGTTAATTTTATTCTACCCACAGAGCTTGCCAGCCATTTGGCCACCTCTAGCAACCCCCGTTTGATGGTCGACAACCTGTGTCACAAATGGGGATACGAGAAAGGATCGCCTCTGGGGCTTTATGGTCAAGGAATCATCGAACCGATCGAGGCCGAAGAATGGGTCGAGCGAGACGGTTTGGGTTATGAATGCTGCTGCCAAGGGAAGAGATCACAATGCCATGGTAAGTCTTCCAAGATGTTTATTCCACGAGATTTATCCAACTTTATCAGTGCAAGCGTCATGGATCCAAACCGCAGTTCATATGCAGTGTCAACATCATTATCTTGGTTCTGCTTAGAGGATTCGTATCCGGACAACAGCCAGCCAGAATAGCAGGGTATAGAACGGGGAGTCATGCAGACAGAGCAGTCGGCAGCCCAGATTGTGATTCAGGGAGCAGATTCAGATGATGATATCATGGATCTGGACCTTTTATTTCTGGAGCAGCTAGATGTGCTTGCAGAAGATATAGCAGAGCATGACCGCAGGAGGAAGGGCAAAGCAGTTGCTACAGCACCACCAGCAGATGCACCAATACCACCCCAGGACCAGGTTTCAATTATGGTTCTGCGAGAAACAGACGGAAGGGATACTAGATCATTGGAGTTAATCTCCTGTCAGCCGGGAGGCGGGTCCAGTTGGTATTGGCAATATAAGCCTCACCTTGAGTGTGAGGATCAAAACCTTGAAGCATGCACAAGTAGTACAAGCAGTGGCGGCCTCACCAGTTTACAGCAAAGCAGCCGCCAACAAGTAGAATTTTGTACAGCTACCAGAAGAGAATGGCCCAGGCATATCAGGAGAAAGTCTGTCCTAGAAGCTTTGAACCAGGAGACTTGGTTTTGCATGCCATTCATTTGCCCGATGCACGTGGAAAATTTAGGCCCAACTGGCGCAGACCTTTTGTGGTTAAAGAGGCCCTGTCAAGGGGTGCAGTCATTCTTGAAGGCATGGACCATACAGAGAAGTCAGAGCCTGTCAATACCTCCTACTTAAAGAAGTACTATCATTGACTCTTAGTCAATCCTATGCCTTGCACCATGAGTCATGAATTTTCATGTTTTATTATTTTGCATTCTAGCACAACAGGAATCATTTTCTGCACTTGTTCTTTCTGCATACAATCATCATTGCCCGATGAGGAAAATTGGAAGCCTGCTTGTGTAAGACATGACAAGTCCTCCTCATGTGCTACTACCCTAGAAGCTTAGGGTGTGAGAGAGAGATTTCAGAAAATGGCTAAATGAACAAATCCCCACGGGACCTATATCTCCAGAGGGAGGAAAAATGTTAGGTCTAGAGAGAGTGAGAGCATTAAAGAAAAATACACTGACTATGGAGAATAAATGAAAATAGGAAGATAGAAGCAGTAGATAGAAGCTAAGCTCCACTGAGAGAGACATGTGAACAACCTTACTCCTACCATATAGCTTGGGGAGGAGTCGGAGCATGCACTTACTAAGCCCACTTGATCAAAGGGACTAGCCACCCCTTCAGCACTGGGGAAATAGCAGCCACCCCCTCAGCCTAAGTGTATTTTACCTCCAAGCAGGAGTAGGGTAGGTTTAGCATGCCTATGAGGGAGAAAAGAAAATGAATCCTTAAAAAAGTAGATATAGGGCCCCAAGGATTTGGCATGAGGCCCATAAATCTGAAAGAGAGCCACAAATAAACCTAAGTGCCTAGGTCAGTACCACATGAGTTGAGGGCAGTGTCACCTCCTACCACAGGCAAAACAGGCTTCCTTGGCGCTGAGGGCACCAATATATCCTTTCTTTGCATTTGCATCTTTTGCATGGCATTTAGTTATTAGTTAAGCATATTTGCATTTACTTTGCAAGGCGTTTTGGTCGTATTTCGACTAGGGGCATGTCAACTGCCTTGTTGGTCGTGGTATGGGCAAATAGGCATCTGGCTAAGGGCATGCTAGTCGCTTCTTTAATTGGAAGAATATGAGACCAGGGGCGTGCCAGTTATTTAATCTTAAAAGCAGTTCTGGAAATACATGAGCAGATAAAAGCAATGTAGAAGTGACATAAATTCTTATTGTGGTCCATCTCTAATACATGTATTGCTAATCAATTCTGGGCCTTTTCGAACTGCTAGCCCCTGTGAAACTAGTGCCACTAGGAGGGAGCTCGCTTAGAGGCCATGTCTCTCGTATCTCGGCTTCATATTCCACCGTGCAGCCAGAACCCTCAGTAATGGCAAGATCAGAAGACTTCTTGAGGGCCAGTTCTGAAGTTGTTGCGTTTGAGCCAACTATATATCTCTTGTACCATTCAGGACAGGGGCTTTGCTCAATAGAATCCTGGCAGAAGCCGAACTGACAGAGGACTCAGACGGGATGATACTCCACCCCTCTCGAAAATCCCGGAAGAACCACAAGTCGTATATCCCTGGCATTGAAAAAGGCAGTAAAGGTCCTGGACGCCGAGGATATAATACACCATGTTATTGAATCCTCATCAAGATTCTGCAGTCTGTTGCACAACACTTGCACCCCTGGGAGTGTCCTAGAATGGTGGGTACGGCTATAGGCTTCGAAAGCAGACGGCCGAGGGTGAAGAATCTTCATTCCCATATGGGCAGCAAACCAAACCTGGCAAAAAAGGAATCATGATTAAGGAAAGCACGGTAGAATATTAAAGTGTAAAATGGCTTGCTTACCTGCACCAGAGCACCGCATCCATGGAAATGACGGGAGCACCTCAATGCCCAGTCCAAACCAATATAAGTTTCAGCAAGAAGAACAGGAGACAAATCAATCTGGTGGACCACTATCGCCCATGTTATCTCTGCCACCTCGATGGCCATAGTCATCCAGCCATGACTAAATATAAGCTCCCCGAGGAAGCGTAGTACAAAGCTGTAAAGCCATAGGATGCCTAGAGATGAGCGAGCATTGATGATCTCATCAAAATAATCCAGGCACACCATGGTTGTAGGTCCATCTCTGCAGACAAGTCTCTCCTCACAGACATCTCTGGCCACGCCCGTGAGTCGGCTCACAACATGAACATAGCTGTCATAGCAAGTAAAGACTGGAGCGGGCATGAATGGTGACAAGTCGCAGATCCGTCTGACTTCCTCCAAAGTCAAGGTCATCTCTACCTGTCCAAAGCGGAAAACGTGCAAGTCCGGTTTCCAAAACCGAGCCACGGTGCACAGTAAATGCCAGTTCACCTCCACCTTGGCTATACTCAGAAGGGAGGAGGAAATACCCTAGTCCCGTAATTGTTCGTGGTCAGCAACTGTCAGGGCATCAATCCAGCCACGTAGAGCATCAGAGCAGTGCTTTGGGGTCACCATGGTAGGATAACTCTGCAAGCACAGATTTGGACGAAATATGGAAGTAAAAAAGGGGGGCAGAACTTGACATCATAATCCAACAGTGTATAATGCAAAGAGCATATGCATAAATAAGTGGCATGTGCAAGATATAAAACCCGGAAAGAATCACAGAAGGCAAAAATCTGCAGCAAAGCACAATGAAGCCAACGAGGAATCAACAGAGAAATGGCAAAAGACATATATACATACCATTGTGATGAAGACTCACCGAATGCAAAGAAAAATCCAGAAGAAAGAATAGAAAATAGAAATTTGCTGTTGTTTTTCAGAAAGGACGACGACCTCTCTCGCAGAACGCGTGTTTATATAGGAAAACAAAAAGGGGTTTTAGCAAAAGAGGAAAATTAGACTCGCCGTTTTTGGAGGCGTATCTGAAGAGCGCACCCCTGCGGCGCACCTAGGTGGCGCACCACGCTGGCGCCTGGAATGGTTGCAAAATTCAATAGCATCTCCCCTGAATTTGAGATCTCGCCAAATCGGTGCCATTTATTTTTTTTACCTACACAGAAAGCCTACATACAACATACATAAAACCCCGGAAGGGGGCACATCACAAGATCTGGATTTTATAGATTTTTAAAAAGGTTACAATTTTCCACTGTTCTTACAAAATTGGAATGGACTGCAAAATACAAAAGAAGCTATTCCTCGTATGAATCTTCTTCGTCTGATGCTGCCTTTTGGAAATACTTTGCCAGGAGTCGGGCACCTCGATGGGTGATTCGACGCGACCATTGAGCAGCTGCAGCAGCCTGGGAGCGGGGAGCAGAATCACGGACCGCCTGGGTAATCTTAGTGTCTGAGCGGTCCACCTCGGATGCATCCATGGTAAAATCCCCGCTACTGGCCACATTCACCTCCTAGGTTGGGAAATCTTGCTGCAATATCAAAGTTTTATGTTAGCAGTCAGAATTATAAAGGAAAATATGCAGTAACTGAAACAGGAAGGGAAACATACTCGGATGATGTTACGCCAGCACAGCTCCTGCAAAATGACAGATATGTCAAGCATGCTTTAAGTTGAAAGTGGTAATCTGCAAGATAGAAATCTTACCCTCTTTCGACGGATGTCAGCATAAAAGGTGCCAAATTGTTCCTCAAAGCCTTGTGAATTATGACAGATGTCAGACTTATAATTCATATATCAGCAATATTAAGCAGAAATGATAATTACATACCTTGGCCCAGTCGGAGGCATACCACATCCCGTGCTGGCTATCCTGCACTGCCTCCTCAAATAGATATGGCTTCCCCACACGCCTGTACCAAGCCAGGTAGTCCGTGTAGTTGACTTCTCGAAGGAAGTGTCTGTCCTGAGAAGCAACAGCTGCTGCATGCCGACTTCTAGCAACTGAGTGAGTCATAGCTGGACGATCCATGTCAGAAGGAGGAGGGGCAGCAATGCAGAACTCGTTCAGGAACTGATGTCGCACGGGCCCTGGCAGGAAGTAGGTCATCTTTTTCATGCAATAAAACTTCACCTCCTTGTCCCTAAGAACACGGCCAGAGTTCAGGGGAGCCCAGTCAAAGCCATCGTATCTAGAGAACGGGCGCAGATGAACCTGTTTTGAAGCAAGGTAAGTATATATTAGTAATCAAAGCAAGCATTAAAAGGATACAACATAAAAGAAGAGAAACTTACATCCTCGAGCTCTACCAGGTCCAGCAGATACTGGTAGGACTCGTAACTATAGACACCAACAGCAGCCCGATGGTCTGGCTAGACCCACTGGCGGGGAAGGGGCAGGAGCTCATCCTGAAGGCGACCGAAAATATGCCCCCTGGTGATATACTCCATGATCCAGTACTAGAGATGGCAGACATAAGTCAGTATATTAAATATTAAGCATACAGATATTTTATAATGAAAGCAAATACTTACAGTCAACAGGGGGTACAACCCCACATAAGAGCAGCGCCCAAGCTTAACAACATTGTCAAGCCCACAGATCAGCCAGGTATAGCTAGCGCCGGCCCAGTCATAATGATCCAGATGCTTCAGATTGGTTAAATATGCTATCCAATCAGCATGGATGCAGTAAGCAGATGAATCGCAGAACATCATGGCCAGAAGGTCCAACAGAAAATGCCTCAGCACAAAGTTTGCCTCCTCGCTATCGGGCTTGGGGTTGGGCCAGAATTTGTCCCACTCTCTCAGCTATCCTACTGTGATCATATATTTCCCCCAAGGTGGCTTTGGCGAAACACGACCTAAGTGTGCGGGAGCGAGATGCATATCGTGAGTGGTCTCACCTATGATCGGCTCGTCACTGAAGGGAAGACCCGTCAACAAATCCCACTGGTCAGGTAGGATGGTCAGCTCGCCGAATGGAAAATGGAAAGTGTGCGTCTTAAATCTCCACCTTTCCACCAAAGCCCTGAAAAAGTTATAATGGCTGTGAATGATGGGTATGCGCAGTATACCTCCGAATTGGGAGCGGTGTAGGAGGAAATCCTGCAGAAAATTTGGTAGACGGTGGAAGTGATCAAGCATCGGGCCCCAGTGGCATCGCATGATCTGGTTTGCATCCCCCTCCTGAAATGTCAAAAACAGAGTTAACGCCAAGTCAGAAAGCAATTTATAATGATAAAACTTCTTAAAGCCAGGAAATTACCCCGAAATCTGGACCCTTATAGATGTGATGGTCACTCAGCAGCTGCCCCTCGAAATTACCCGACTCCTAAAATGCATGAGTCAGATAAAGCACCAAATTTATATGCACATTTACTTCCAGTTTGGGCTTACCTTAGCAGGGACGGTAGGAGTCGAGCCACTAGAGGCACGTGACCTCGAGGAACTACCTTGCCGCCGGGAACGAGAACTAGAAGGCATGTCTCGCGAGGATTGCGGGGTCCCCTCCTCAGGAACTGGATCATCCTACAAAAGTGCAGATATTACATGAAAACAGAAAGCAAGAAGGCACATGGAATCCAAGGAAAAGTCAAATATTGCATTGTAGTCAAAAACAGGCATGATAGCAAGGTGCATGGCATTTAAATGAAGCCTATGGCATATGGCGGCAAAAATGCAAGCCTACAGTTGCAGTTCAGTATTTGATTGTTAAATTTGTAAAAATGAAAGGCTATCAAGTGGTCCAGTAATCTGATGCAAAGCAGTTAGCAATAAAAATCAGAGATAGCATGGATAGCAGTATGGCATAAACATGCAACAAAAATGTGCCCGAACCCATCGAGCCTCACGGCCAACCATCTCCAGCCCTGCCACCGCGTGGCTTCTACTGCGCAGCCTAGTTCGTCAGCCACTGCTCAATCATATGGACTCATTGGCCAACCAGAGCCAGCACTACCACCCGCTGGAATCCACCTCCCACCGAGCTACTCCGGTACGAACCATCGACAGCCTGCACCATCATTCCGACCCGCCACCGTGTGGCTATGACCACTGAAACCTACCCTCGGGCAACCCAAGCCAGCCTGTTGGTCGTTGCCACCACGACCCATACTCCACCAGCGTTTCAAACACCGACCCCAAGCCACAAACTGCTGAAGTCGCCCCTTTGCCCATTGGAGCACATCCAGTCGTCGACCCCCCAAAACAAGAGGGGAATGCAAGCACACGAAATGGAGATCAAGGGGAAAAGGAAATACCTCCTCCAGCGAGCCTCTGTCCAGCCAATCCTGGAGGGTACAGTCCATGCCGCCGCTGACCATATCGCCGTCGCAACTACCTGTTGCACCTTCGTCGATCCCTCGCCGCACCTCACCGACGTGCCTCACGCATGCACCAGCCGAGAGCACCCCATCGGCGCACCTCTTGCACGCTACTACCGTGAAGGGGAAATGGAGAGAGGAGAAGAGGAGATGAAGAGTGAATGGGTTTCCTATGAGGAGGAAGAATTAGGGAAGAAGAAGAAGAGTCATGCACATTAAAAGAGAAAATAAAGAATATGTGTGCACAAGTGTTGCATTGAAAAGAAATATCAACCAGACATGATAGCAGAACAAGGTAAAAGGCCAAGCAACATGAGGCCCCTTGCATTCCCAGCAGCAGAGAGAAATGAAAATATTTCTTGGCAGTTATGGCAGTTATTTAGTGGGACCCACGTGTGAAATAAATCAGGGTTCAGAATGCAAAATGGCCGTGACAATTGCGTTTCAACCCCTAGCATCTCATGGCTTATGCACCAAAAGCAGGATGTACGGTGTCAAGTATATGGCCCACAAAATGCACTACATGGGGTAATTTGCAGAAAACCCCCTCTATTTCGTAAATTTGCAAATCAGCCTACAAGGGACGTGGGAAGTCTAATTTGAAGCAGACATTTGTTGATATACAGCAGAATCTCAAATGTCTTTTGGATTTTCGTGGGCGCAGAATCCAGCTTGTTGACTTGGACCGAACGGTCAAGGTCCTCTGCCGCTTTTGGATTTTCGCGGGCACGGAATCCAGCATGTTGACTTTGACCGGGTGGTCAAGGTCCTTTGCCCCTTTTGGATTTTCGCGGGCGCAAAATTCAGCTTGCTGATCTTGATCGGGCAGGCAAGGTCCTTTGCCCCTTTTGGATTTTCGCTGGCGCGAAATCCACCTTGCTGGCTTTGACTGGGCGGTCAAATGTCCTTTGTCACTCCTGGACTTTCGTAGGCGCGGAATCCAGCTCCTTGACTTTGAACGGGTGGTTAAAGTCCTTGGTTTCTTGGATTTCCTTGGGCAGGAAATCTTGTGGCTTGACCTTTTGACCTGATGGTCAAGGTCCTTAGCCCCTTTCTCGGATTTCCTTGGGTAGGAAATCCTGTGGCTTGACCTTTTGACTAGATGGTCATGGTCATAGCCCCTTTCTCAGATTTCCCTGGGCAGGAAATCCAACTGCTTGACCTTTTGACCAGGCGGTCGAGGTCCTTGTCCTTTCTGTTTTGGGTTTTCGTGGACGCGGAATCCAGTTGGTTGACCCTTTGACTGGGCGGTCAAGGTCCTTTTGTTTCTCTTCTGTTTTGGGTTTTCGCGGGCGCGAAATCTCTTTGTTTGCCCTTGGTCTGTGCGGACAGGGCCCTGTTTTGCTTGACAAATGTTATGTTTGTCATGCACCCCTTTTCTTGGGCTAGTATCCCCAACTACTCGGTTGACAACCGTCACACTGTCAGGCGGCAGGGTTGACAAGACTTGATTGGCTTGTCATATCCCGTCTCTTAGGATGATAACCTCATTGTAAGGCTGATGAGTCCGACAGCTTATCATTTTCTTGCCCGTGGTTTCCTCTGTGCGCAGGATTTCTTTATCTTTTGTTTCAGCATTAGCATCAGCATCGCATCATCTTGCAGGCACCCATTCTTGTGTTAGCAACAGCTTCGCATCGGCTCTTGCATTGGCATCTCGCATTAGCATCACATCCCCAACATTTAGATTAGTAGTTGCATGCATTTTTGCATTTGCATTCGCATTGGCAACAAGTCATGACTTTCGGTGCATCCGCCGGATAAGTGACTTACTGCCTACAACAAACACCATCCTTCTGTAACCTCAAAATGGGGGTATCTTGTCAACCCTGAGCATCGGTCTCGGTTCCCTTTTCCCTCGACCTGACTCAGGGAGGGGCATCTGTAGACACCCCGATTTTGAGGTGACCCATGGATGAGCTTTCCAGTTGTTACTTTGATGTGGCTAACCCTTGAACCAATCCTAAACCCATAGTGAGCCCGCAGCCCAACTAGGAATCCAGATAGGTTGGAAAGAGCACTTAGCTAGCACATCTACCTAGCACACCTAGCTAGCACATCTAGGAGGCGCACATGCCAGGCGCACATACCCGACGCACATATCAGGCGCCCAGTCATTTCTTAGGCTGCGGGCCGCTGGCTTTCCACCTCCCACGACTGTTACCTCTACCAGCGAATATGCCATGGAATCTTCCAGGCTTTTCGTCTACGAGGCTCTTTGTTTTCCTAGGAGTTACCCATGGGAAATCCCTATAAATAGACCCCATAGGCCACCATTTGAAGGGGCTGAATCATCTTGGAAGATAACCTTCTCCAGAATTCAGCAAACACCCACTTGCACTCGAGTTTTTTCTCTTGCATCCAGAGGTATTCCCAGCCCTTCCAAAGAATCTGGGAGCTTATTATCTTGGGTCTTTCTTTTCTTCCTTGAAGGAACATCCACCTCGGACAAGGTAGGCCCTTTATCTTTCAAATAACCTATTGTTCTTTTACATTGGGATAGCATGCTATTAGCTCCATGATAGGTCTGATTCTTTCTATATCACCATGAGGATTTTGCTCTAATTTATTTATCCTTTTTGCAAGATACCCTGCATGTAAATCTATGCTTTGATTATAGCATGTTTAGTTTTTTCTAGTGAGCACCACATTACTTGCATGAGCAATCTTTTCTTCATTATGTTCTTGATGTAGTCACTTGCATGAGTAATCTTTTCTTCATTATGTTCATGATGCATTACTTGCG
>JAMKQA010004633.1:0-11564 GCA_024699735.1 Posidonia australis | reverse complement strand
CTGGCTATATGCGCCACTTATGTGTGCTAGGGAGGTGCGCTAGCTAGGTGTGCTAGGGAAGTGTGCTAGCTAGGTGTGCTAGGGAAGTGTGCTAGCTAAGTGTGCCAGGTAAGTGTGCTAGCTAAGTGTGCCAGGTAAGTGCTCTCCCCTACTGGTCTGGTTTTCTAATTGGGCTGCGGGCTTGCTACGGGTTTGGGTTGGTTCAAGGGTCAGCCACATCCAAAGAAACAACTGGAGTCTTATCAATGAGTCACCTCAAAATCGGGGTGTCTACACTAGGGGGACCAGGAATCAGCGACTCGGATCTCCTCTGGACTTAAAGGAGTCACGAGAAAAAGGATAAAGGCTGTTCCTGAGGGGGGCCAGGAATCAGCGACTCGGATTTCCTCCGAACTTAAATGAGTCGCAAGAAGGGACAAAAGCTATTCCTGGGGGACCAGGAATTAGTGACTCGGATCTCTTCTGGACTTAAAGGAGTCACGAGAAAAAAGATAAAGACTGTTCCCGAGGGGACTAGGAATTAATGACTCAGATCTCCTCCGGACTTAAAGGAGTCGTGAGAAAGGGACAAAAGCTGTTCCTGGGGGACCAAAAATCAGCGACTCGGATCTCCTCCGGATTTAAGGAGTCACGAGAAAAGGGACAAAAGCTATTCCTAGGGGACCAGGAATCAGCGACTCGGATCTCCTTCGGACTTAAAGGAGTCACGAGAAAAAGAATAAAGACTGTTCCTGGGGGGGTCAGGAATCAACGACTCAGATCTCCTCCGGACTTAAAGGAGTCGCGAGAAAGGGACAAAAGCTATTCCTCGGGGACCAAGAATCAGCGACTCGGATCTCCTCCGGACTTAAATGAGTCACGAGAAAAGGGATAAAGGCTGTTCCTAGGGGGACCAGGAATCAGCAACTCGGATCTCCTTCGGACTTAAAGGAGTCACGAGAAAAGGGATAAAGGCTATTCCTAGGGGAACCAGGAATCAGCAACTCGGATCTCCTCTAGACCTAAAGGTGTCACGAGAAAAGGATAAATAAACTAGCCAACCGAGAAGCAATCGCTGACAGTTCGAAAGGCAGGATTTCAAGAGAACAATACCAAGAGGCAGCTGACATGCCCCTGGTAACAGAAGGATAATACCAAAAGGCAGTTGACATGCCCCTGGCATTGGAGTGCTATGGATAAAGCTAAGGCCTGGATAGCTGGTTTAGCCAATGGCGGTCTGCCAGAAAACACTTGCTTGTGGGTGCATCCTGAACTATGGCTGCCTTGCTTGCTTGCTTGAAGTTATTGATATTGTAGGACGATGCTGGTTGATCCTGATAAACTGCTGCTCTGATTTTGTACTGATATGAGGCGCTAGACTAGATAAGGGCTTCACGAGGGCATTGTTTTTCCTCGAATAAAGCGAATTTGATGGATGTTTTCTAACACTTCCCTAGGTTCATTGTGGTATCACTGACTGACTTTTTGGGAGTTTGACTGAAGCATTGGCTTATAGGTTGTCTTCTCGCCTGCTGATTAGGAGAATATTGATATTCTGACTTTGCTCCGATCTCAAGGGCTTATGGTAGCTGTTATCCTTGTTTCTACGCTCGAGCTATGGAGCAGAAAGCATGTTCTGGATGAAGATACTGTCCCAAGAAGGGTCAACCAACAGGGCAGTTGACATGCCCCTAGTTGACGGGGAAGGTTATTACCACAATGGCAGCTGACATGCTCTTGGTGTATGGTTCCTCTTCCAAGTCTTTGGTCGAAGAGTAGTTGACATGCCCCTGGTTTGGGACCCAATGGGACCTTGCAAAGTGGACAAGTAATAATGCATGCAAGAATGATGGTGTTGTGTCATCCCTCAGAATTTGGAATGCTAATCATGCCTGCTATGAGAAGAGAAGAAGACCTCGGTTCACAAGACACTACTCGGACTTCTAGGCTATTGGTGGCTCTCTGGGATAGATTATTCAGTAGGTTAGGCTTCGTGCCAAACTCTTGGAGACTTAGACCGACTTTTTTGGCTTTTAGCTTATTTCTTTTCTCCCTCTTAGGCTCGTAGGCTCGCTTTAACCCTTACTTGGGGGTAATAGGCATCCGGATTTTGAGGGGGCTGCTGGAATTGTATGCAAAGGGGTGGCTAATCCCTTCGATCGCTTGGATTTTTTGGGATGCTTGCTTCGACTCCTCCTCCCTAAGATAAGTGGTGGGGTAGAGTTGGCCTACTTGCCTCTCTTTGTTAGGGCTAGCTTCTGTCTTCAACTTCTATCTTCTTATTTCTTTTATGCCCTTGTGGATATGTTTATTTTTCTATTTTAGCTCACACTCATGCTCTCTTCTAACATTTTATCTCCCTCTGGAGGTGTAAGTCCCTATGGGAGCTTGGACATTTCGCCTAACCGTGTTTGGGTGGTGGCTCCCTCACTCGCTAGGATGTCTAGGTAGTGGCAACTAAAGAGGTATAGACCCTTCTTAAGCAGGCTAGTTATTCCGATTCTCGTCATCAGGATGTGATGTTGATGCTTTATGCATAAATGGATGTAGTCATTGACATGCTGAAGTTACTAATGCGCATGAAAATAAAAAGGCAAATGCTATGGATTAAATGCACTTGGATCACCATTTATTTAGAAATATGCATGCATGATGGAGTAATAGATGATGCATGATGCACGAAAGGATACTTTGCAAGGCGAGGATACATGCCTTTTGCTTATTGGTAGTACTTCTTCAGATAACATGTGTTAACTGGTTCAGGTAGCTCGACGTTGTCCATATCCTCAAGGATTGCTGCGCCTCCTGAATAGACTTGTTTGATGATGTAGGGACCATGCCAGTTAGGTCAGAGTTTGCCTCGACCGTCCGGGAGATGTATGGCCCACAAAACTAGATCGCTTGGTACGAGGCTCTTAGGTCGGACTCTTTTCTGATATGATCTGGCCATTCTCGCTTGGTAACAACGTGCATTTTACATGGCCTGTAGTCTACGCTCGTCGATCAAATTCAGCTGGATGTATCGGTCTTCGACCCATTCAGCTTCTTCTAGCTCAACCTCCCTCAAGATTCTGAGTGATGGGATCTCTACTTCGATTGGTAGGACTGCCTCCATGCCATACACCAGTGAGTAAGGTGTCGCTTCTATTGAGGTCTGAACCGAAGTTCTGTAGGCCCATAGTGCATAGGGGAGCTTTTCGTGCCAATCCTTATGTGTCTCGATGCTCATAGGCCATGGCGAAGACATGCTGTGCAGCTGCTGAGGGGGAACATGTATGAAGTTCCCATGAATCTGACAGTTGTGGCATTTGCACACGAAATGACAGTAATCTGCCTCCATAGTTGACCAAAAGTAGCCTTGCAACATGATCTTTTTGGCTAGCAGTATTCCATTCATGTGAGGGCCACATGTACCGGCGTGGACCTGAAGCATCAAGGTATCAGCCACTTTCTTGTTGACACACCGCAAAAGCATCTGGTTATATGACCTTCTGTATAGATGTCCCCCACCCAACACGTAGCTTGATGCTAGGCGTGCCATGGTCTTCTTATCTACTGGTGATGTGCCGGCTGGGAGATCGCCTGATTCCAGGAAGGTCTTGATGTCATGATACCAGGGGAGCTCTGCTGACGGGTCCATTTCTTCTATGCTCATGCAATGACGGGTTGCTCTGCTCGGGTGACTAAAACGTCGACTGTGCGCTCTTCAAGTATTGAGAGCTAGGAAGCAAGGGTTGCTAGTGCATCTGCGTAGGAGTTTTTGGCTCTACTCATGAAGGAGAAGCGCACTTCTTCGAACTCCTTGACGAGCTATAAGAGATATTCGTGATATGGCACCAGCTTTGGATCGTTGGTTTTCCATTCACCATTAATTTGGGATATGACTAACATGGCATTCCCGTGCACCTGTAGTTTCCGTGCGCCATGTTCCAATGCGATTTGCAGTCCCATGATGCATGCCTCGTACTCGGCTTCATTGTTGGTGCACTCGAAGTTGAGCTTTCTAGAAAAGGGGGTCATCTGTCCATGCGGTGTTGACAATACCGCACCGATTCCTCTACCCCTTTTGTGACTGCTCCGTCGAAGTATAAGTGCCACCGAGACTTGTCTTCTGGCTCATCAGAATCTACATTTCCCATGGCGAATAAGATGTCTTCATCTGGAAACTGCGTTTGTAACGGCTCATACTCCGACAATGGTAAGTCAGCTAGGTGATCTGCTACTGCTTGCCCCTTCATTGCTTTCTGTGTGACGAATGTAATGTCGTATTGGGACAGCATCACCTACCATTTCACGCATCGACCCACTAGTGCTGGCTTCTGGAACAAGTACTTCATGGGATCATGCTGGCATAGGAGAAGGACCGGATATGCCATCATATAATGCTTGAGGCGTTGGGTGGCCCAGACAAGGGATAGACAGATATTCTCGATGGGACTGTACCTAGCTTCACAATCGTTGAACTTCTTGCTCAGGTAGTAGATGACTCTCTCCCTACGTCCTGTTTCATCGTGCTGCCTAAGGACTGCACCCATGGAGTGTTGGGTGGTGGAGAGATACAGCAACAGAGGTCGTTCTGGTGTGGGTTGAACCAGGACAAGAGGTTTTGTAAGGAGCTGCTTGATCTTGTCGAATGCAGCTTGACATTCCTCGTTCCATTGGACCTGTGCATTCTTTCTCAACAGTTTGAAGATAGGCTCACAGATGGGAGTAAGCTGCGCTATGAACCGGTTGATATACTGTAATCGGCCCAATAAGCTCCGAACTTCCTTCTCAGATGTTGGGGGAGGCATATCGATGATTGCTCTTGCTTTACTAGGGTCGATCTCGATTCCCCTTTGACTGATGATATATCCTAGAAGCTTGTCAGAAGATACCCCGAATATGCATTTGTTGGGGTTTAGACCGAGCATGTACTTTCTGAGGCGATCAAACAGCTTTCTCAAGCAGACCAGGTGCTCCTCAGGCTCTTTGGACTTGGCAATCATATCGTCTACATAGACCTCTATTTCCTGATGCATGAGGTCATGGAAAAGCGCAGTCATTACCCTTTGATAAGTTGCGCTTGCATTCTTGAGCCCAAATGGCATTACATGATAACAGAAGATGCCCCAGGCAGTGATGAAGGAAGTCTTCTCCATATCTTCCTTGGCCATTTTGATCTGGTTGTACCCCGAGAATCCATCCATGAATGATAACATTTTATGCCTGGTTGTGTTGTCCACCAAGACATCTATGTGAGGAAGTGGGAAGTCGTCTTTGGGACTCACCTTATTGAGGTCTCTGTAGTCGATGTACATGCGGACCTTCTCATCTTTCTTTGGCACTGGGACCACATTTGCTAATAATTTTGGGTACAACACTACCTTGAGGAAGTTCACCTTGTGCTGCTTCATGATTTCCTCCTTGAGCTTCAGGATCCATCGAGGTCACCATTTCCTGAGTTTTTGCTTGACAGGCCTCTCATTAGGCTTTAGGGGTAACTTGTGTACCACCACTTCGACGTCTAGGCCGACCATGTCGTCGTAACTCTAGGCAAAGACATCGGTGTATTCTTTCAGAAATGCTATGAAATTTGCCCTGGCTTGTGGAGATAGCTTAGCACTGATGAGTACCTCCTTGACATCATCTATTGTGCCGATATTCACCCGCTCAGTTTCTTCCTCGACATGCATATTTGGACCCTCTGGATCATTGTCGTAGGGCTGGAATTTGGGCGTTTCTCTGTCTTCATCCATGTCATCGTCCTCCTCCCCATAAGTGATGAGCTCTGATATGATTTCCTCCTTGAAGGTTGGGTCGGTGACATCAAAGAAGAGGATGTGCTCTAATTTCTGCCCTTGGTGATTCTTCAGGATGGTCATACTGACTTTGGTGTTCTTGTATCTACACTGTGTGACTTTTGGATCTTTAACAGTGGGCTCTACTGACTGGCCGAGTTGCTCCGTTTCCTCGGCCTTTGATACTATTTTTTTAATTTTTTTTGGTTTTCTAATTTTTTTGGGTTTTCTGGAGTATGTACAAGTGGTGCTACTGAGTGGCGGCTATCCTTCTACTGACTGATAGGAGTGATGCCTCTCGGCTTTCCTCCTGAGCTTAACTCAGGGTCTTTTTTTTTTTGACTCTCACCTTGCTTATGGTGAGGCTTCTTCTGCAAATACCATCTAGACCCACCTCCCGGCTCTAAAGAGATTAACTCTAATGATCTAGTGGGCTCTGGCTGTGAATCAGATAGGACCATGATGGGTGAGTCGTCCGACTGTTGGTGGGGAACTACTGGCTCTGATTATGAGGCCCCTGACTTTCCTTTCCTCAACCTCTAATGCTCTGCAATGTCCTTAGTCAACACTGACAACTGCTCTTGGAACAGAAACTCTAGGTCGCTGACTTGCTCACTTACTTGCACTGCCCTGCCGACTGTCTCATCCTCTGCCAGGATGCAATCAGAATCTCGAACAACACTCTGTTCTACCATTGCCTCTTCTAGACTACGGACCTCTACTGATTGGACTTGTGACCACTGTAAACAATGCCCCAGACTGACTGACTGTGCTGACGGATCTACCGATGCCACTGCTTGTAGGACTACCACTGTGGGGCTCGCTGTTGGGCTGTGGCTGTTGCCATTAAAGTGTCTACCGTTGGCCGAAACTGTGGTTGCACCGTCTGGTGTCGGCTCCTCTCTGCAGTGGCCTGGCTCTGATTGGGATCAAGTATCCTTGCACTGACAAAGTTGGTGAGATCCGACGGAATAACAATCTTCTTGTACTTCCTGGTGCGCGAATGTCCATCCTTGTGCAGCTGCCATTCGTATCCTAGACCTTCGAACTCTCGCCTCTCCTCCGCCTGGACGGGCTGGGAGATTCCTTAGCCGTGTCGCCCAAGTGGTGTTCCCTTCTTATATCCCTATTTGCGAGAAACGTTTTCGATCATTCGAAGGGGATTGCCACGAATGGTTAGGTAACTAACACGCTCGAGAGCCGAGATGTAATTGACAAGCTTGAAACGGTTGACCCGGAACATGACGTCGGACGGTTTAGGATCGAAGTGGACGGTCTAGAGGGAGACAGCGGAGACCGACTCGACATTTTCTTTGTCAAGATCCTCTGCCATGACAACAATTATGTTGTTGCCCCAGCGGAACTTAACCATGCGGTGGAGGGTCGAGGGGATCACCTAATGCTTGTGCAACTAAGGGCGCCCAAGCAGAAAATTGAAAGAGGGCTCCAGATCTGCAATGTAAAATTTAACGTTGAAAACTACAGGCGCTATGGTGAGAGGAATAACCAGTATCCCCAGTGTGTCGTGATACGTGTTATCAAAAGCCGTCATTCCCTTCGTAGTTGGTATGATATCCTCGACTTTGAATCTGATTTTATTTGCTGTGCGCAAAGGACAGATGTTAAGGCCTGCGCCATTATCAACCAAAGTGAGGGGAATTTAGAAGCTCTGATATTGCGCCGTAATGAGCAGAGACTGGTTATGATTAACACCTGTCGGAGGCAACTCCTCACTGGAAAAGGAAATGACATGTGGCTCTGCAATCATGCCCACCATATTCTCAAGAGCGGACGGTTCTATGGTAGGGGAGACGTGAGCAGCCTGAAAGACCCTGAGAAGGCCTCTCGATGTTCTACAGAAGTATGGATGAGATCCCAAATAGAGAAGTCAGCCTTGACCTTCTTCAGTTGAGATGTGATGTCAGCAGAGGGCTGCTCTTGCCGGGTCGAGGAGGTAGGGACTGAGCAAGGGACCGTCCTAGAAGGTCGAGTAGTTGGCTAAGGATGGGAAGACACTGGATGGGCTGCCAGGGCTGGTGGCCTATACACCCTCCCTGACTTGGTGACTTCTGCGCACATTTCTGTGGCATAATCATAGGGTACACGGTGAGTGTCCCTCATCAGGTGGACTACAAGAAAGGTACGTGCCGCCAGCTCTAGCGGTGCTGACAACGAACTGACACAAAGTTGGTCTGATGGGGGAGGGTGTTGGATAGGATGTTGCACAGGGGGATGCTGGATCGAAGATTGGATAGGATACTGAACAGGAGACTGGAAAGGAGACTAGACAGGATGACTAGGCATGGGTCGGGCTAGTAAGCGAATGGGTGACCCAGAGTGCGTGGTTGGCGGTGTGGCGGTACGCTCCGCCTTAGCGGTTAACCGTATCATGTGGATGGCTGACTCGGAACCGGCACGACTCAAACGATTGAAATGAGTAGGGAAGGGCTCATCAACAGTGTGTATCAGGTCAGAGGGGTCTACTATGGATGTCGTAGACCCAAAAGTGGAGAGGAAATGGACTCCTGAAAACCCACCGCCTGCTGAGTTGTCATGCGCAGGCATGGGCTGGTTGACAATATTGGTATAGGCTGATGATGCTTGTGCCTGTGCAGGTGATGGTGCAGGTGCAGTGTGTGCCTCTTGGGTGTTGATGACGATGACCTTGCGGTCAATCAAGTCCTGAATGGAGTTCCGAGGAGCCATGCAATTGTCACTCGAGTGACCCGCGCAGTGGTGGAAATTGCAGTAGAGACTCGTGTTGTACCACCCCGGAAGAGGATTCGGTGGGGGGTAGATCTCCGGGAGCTTCAGGAGTGACACCACCTTAGGAAGGATGGCACTCAGTGGCTCAAAAAGTGGTGTATATTGTCATGCAGCATGTGGAGGCCTTCTTTGCCCTGGGGGGTCCTTGCTGGACTAGTGCCGTGGAATACACTGGCTGGGCGGTGGTGGTGATCTGTTGTGTGTGCGGTGCTTTAGACGTAGGTGCATAGACTAACTGACTCGGGCCTGGTTGGTTTACCACATTGACGGGTGTGGCAGGTGACCCTACGTATGCGACGACAGGCTTGGGAGGATCCCGCCTCTTAGGGTAACTGGTGCCAGCACCGTTGCGAGTGCTGTTGCTCGCCTGGTGATCCGCGGATGTAGCTTGTTTGGCAAAAGCGGCGAGCGCAGGAAAGCTACCACTGTGGAAGGAGCTCTCTACGCGTGCGCCTGCCTGAATCAGAGATGGGAAGGTGGTGACATGTTGAATGCTCAATAGAGCCCCAACATCCGGCTGTGCACCTCGAATAATAATTTCAATAGACTCCTCGTCAGAGGGCCTATCTTTTACCTACGATGCAAGGACGCGCTAGCGGCCGACATACTCCCCAAACGGCTCATGGGGCTTCTGTCTTGTAGCGACAAGGTTCTCCCTCTTTGGGACCAAGTCAAGATTAAAGGCATACTGGTCCATGAATGCCTGCAAGAGGTCGTTCCAAGTCTTAATCGAGCCCATGTCAAGCGACGTGAACCACTTGAGGGCTGGACCGGTGAGACTCTTTTTGAAGAGGCGGATTAGCAACCTCTCGTCAGCCTGAAGCTGAGCGAGATCTTCGCAATATGCCCAAAGATGTGCAATGGGGCAACCCTTACCGTTATGCTTCTCAAAATCCGGGATTTGGAACTGCGGTGGGAGTGTCGCCTCTGGGAAATAACAGAGGTTCTGGAATCTGTAGGGTTGGCGATCGCCTCCCCGCACTTGTCGAAGTGCTCTCTCCAGGTCACCCACCCTGGCATGGAGGGTATCTGGAGCTGCTGCCGATGAGGGTGATGCAGCAGGGGGAAGGGCTGCATATGCTGTGTGGGTCGCACCTAAGTGCTCCTCCGGGTCCACCATCATGCCACCTGGTGCTGCGGCATGATGGCTAGCGTATCCGTGTAAGAGTGCCTGGTGTGATTGTGGGGGTGAAGGTGCCTAGACCTGATGGTGTGCAAATGGAGGATGAACGGAGAATTGTGTGGTAGTGGGTGCTGAGTGTGGGAGTAACAGTTGCTGTAGCGGTACGACGCTAGGCTGCAAACTCTGAGGATGCTACACTCCAACCAACCCGAGGGGCTGGCCACCAGTTGCTGGAGTTGAATGCTGTGCAATGATGTGGTGTGTCTGAGCCTGTGGTGTCACACCTAATGTGGGTGTAGTGAGGAGCTGGGGTGAAGGTTGAGGTGGTGGTGCCAATGCCTGGGACATCGGAGCAGGCTGTCGGGGAGCCTCAGGAATATTGGGATCTACAATGGACTGAATTGCAAAAGCCATGCTCTCGATCTTCTGAGTAAGAGCCAACAGATATTCTGCCTGTGTGGCAGGAGACCCCTCGGGGATAGCAAGGGGTGGCATAGTCAGAGGTTCAAAAGTCACCGATGGGACAGTAGCAGGTTGCCCTGGAGGTAAGGAATCTGCAAGGGGTGTTGCCACAGTAGGCAGAGTGCCAAAAGAGAAGGAACCCTGAGAAAGTGAGGCCATCAGTGATACATTTGGAACCCGAGCTGGGGTCACTGAGATGGACTCAATGCCTGGCTCCAGACTGACCGAGGTCAGTGGATGTCCTACAGGATGGGGGACAGAACCTCCGTGATGCACGAAGGGGACCGAAGGAACAACTGAAGATGCAGCAAGGGTGTAGACACCTTAATTTTGCATGTCTGCTGTAGACACTCCAATTTTCCCAATTTTGCAGAATGGAGATGTGGTAGCTGAGCTCTGACTAAACCAAAGCCTTTTGGGGCCCACCTAAACCCATTTAGCCTTTTGGGCCCACCTAAACCCATTTGGGCCCGTGGGGGCTCACAAGGCCCACATAGGCCCATTAAACCCTATTAGAGCCCACTTGGGCCTACAAGACCTATTTTGGCCCATTTAACCCATTTGTGCCCATTAATGCCCGTTAGGCCCAATTGGAGCTCATTAGGCCCATGGTGGCTCACAAGGCCCATGGAGGCCCATGAAGCCCACAAAGGCCCACAGTAGTTCATCCCACCTTCCTCTTCCTTTCCAACCCAATACCTTATCTTCTCCTCTTTATTTTCAAGTTTTAGTTCACTAATTTCTCACTAAGGTCATCTAAGTCTTCTTCTCCTTCCAAGATAAAATACAACCACACTCCATTTCTTCTCCACTAAATTCTCTCATTTAACCATGGAATTCACTCCTCCCTACTGATTTCTCACAAACCAGAGCTCACACCTCCTTGCTAGCCCACCATCAGATCCAGCGAGCCACCAGAATGTCAGCCAGCCGTTGGATCAGCCGCTGGTGAGCTTGGGCCGTCGTTGATTCCTGTTGGCGAGCAGGGGACAGGATGGAGCGGGGAGGGGGTAGCCGTTGAAGCTTGCTATTACAAGACCAGTTAGTGGGTTTCAGTTAGTCGGTTAGGTGGTTAGAGCTGGGAGTGGGTTGTTGCAACGATGGGTCGCCGTTCTCCGATCACCTATTTATGGAGGAGGACACCAGCATTTTCAGGAGGTTGGACGATACGAGAGAGAAAGCTGAGAGCGAGAAGGAGAAAATCCCGAGCGGAGAGCGTGAAGTAGAGGAGCAGAGAGCCAGCCGCCGCTCCCGGAGCTCCGGCGACGATCTCCAGCCAGGTACACATCCCCGATCACTCTAGTTGTCTGAGTTGTAGCCTCTAGGTCCTCCTCCCTGTTTCTGGTGCGATCCCAAGCGATTTAGAGGTGTCTTCTGATCGGGATCATCCTTCGGTACCCTGCCATCGCGAAACTCCGGCGATAGAGGTGGGGGGGGGGGGGCAATCCAAGAGG
>JAMKQA010004632.1:0-14288 GCA_024699735.1 Posidonia australis | reverse complement strand
GGCCTTCACGTTTGCATCTCATTCATTCACTTTTAGTGAATCGTTTGTGGTTTTCCTTGTCTTTCCATTAAAAGACCCAGTGGCGACTCCATTTCTCTTTCTCTCGTCCCGTCTCGCACCCTTGCCGTCTCGGCATGGCTGTGGTCTCCTTCCCCCTCCTCTCGCGAGAGCGTGTGGGTGGCACGGTCACAATGGTCTAAAGATTTTTCAGTTCTTTTGTAGGATTTAAAGTGTAGAAATGAAACGGAGAAATAGATTTTGCTGAAACTTCAAATTCTTGATGTTCAGTATATGAAGCGTGTCATTACTATTATCTATTGGAAAATTACTCCTTAAATAATTCAAAACACATCAGGAATTTTATGGACGTCCACCCAGACGTTCGTTAGAGAGAGCCTTGCAAACATGAATTTTTCACACATTTGAACTAGACGTCCGTTGGTGTTTGGAGAAAATAATGTTTGAGTGAATATCTGTTACAATATAAATCTGTATTTAAATTTTGAATCTTGAATGGTTTAATTACGACAGTTACTTCCTTTACAAGATATTAATCACAAAACATATTCCTATCCAAATTAAGAGAGATATAAGTATATTATCTCACCTATTTATTAAGAGTGATAAACTTGTATCTCCTTATATATAAGGAAGGATAAATTTATCTCAATATATACATGATATGAGACATCATGTGAGAGATTTTTGTGAAAGTTTTTTATCTATGACAACATAAATCTACATCATCTTAGAAGACGAGAAAGAAGTGATTGTATGACTTTTTGTAGGACGAGAAGGAGACTAATTATGTATTTCAAGAGGATTGAAGTTTAATTGTATTGTTTATCTATGATGAGTGAACATAAAGGCATTCAAATGGTGGTTCTTTTGTAATCGATTATGAGTGTATGCATTGTGACTCTTCCTTGTTAGTACCTAAGAGCAGTTTGACTACAGCTTGTTATACTGTGAGTAGGAGTGCAAACGTATCGGATATGGGTGTTACCATATCTGTATCTATTTTTGAAATGTAAATACAGATACGGATATGAATATCATACAGATAGGAAAATTACATATCCATATCTTTAAAAAACAGATACTAATACAGAACGGATAAAAGGGGATCGGATATGGATAAAGTCGGATATAAAATATACACATTACATAATTAATCAAATAATTAACAAGATTTTCATATAATTATATATTTAAAGTTATTTAGTGTATATGAAATAAAAATAATAGATATCAAAAATAAAAATAAATTAGACAAATGATAGGTTAGACTTACCTTTTCCAAAAAACAGATGAAGTTATGAATCCAAATTTTAATATTCCACCATTATGAATGTATAATTAATTAATGATTAATAAAAAACTATTATATTTTACAACATATTTTGTTAATTAAAGTTAGTAAAATCCTATAAGTGACAAAGTAAAATCATTGTAAAGTAGATAAATAACATAATGATACACACTAAAATCTATATCATTTAAATCTAGATTAGATACACATTAAAATCTAGATTATTTAGAAACTCATAACATATAGATCTATTTATATCAAATTCAATGGTTCTTTATAAGCTATAACAAGTACATGTTAAATTTAATATTTAGGAATTTCAAAATTACTTGATTTTTTATATACAAATATTTTAAATAGTTTTGATCATATCTAGCAGTTTAGATTTTTAATCTAATAGTTAGATATTAATATATAAAAAGTTGTCTCTATATACATATATATATGCGGATATCCGTATCCGTATCCGTTGAAAATTCAAAAGACATATCTGCATCCGTATCCGTATCTGCTTATAAATAGATACGAATACGGGTATTTTATGGATATACCGTATCTGTTTGCATCCCTAATTGTGAGGGCCTAATAACGTTTTAAGTATCGATGTTTGATAACAATCTAGTAGAGCATGTAGATAGTTTTCTACATTAAAAGGGTTTTCTTTATATATGAATAAGATCTTCTTATTCTTTGGAAAATTCATTTCCACATAGATTTTATTTTACATGTTATTTGAGTTTTCATTATTATTAGTCGTATTAATTTGTACTTGATGGCAACAATTATAAAGCATTACTGTGTTATTAATTAAATGACTAGATTATGGATATTAATATCATGAGAATACTAAGGTAGAACGTTGTCAAACTTGAAAAGTTTGATGAACTCATTTACAACATACGAAGATACATATTATTGTTTATGCATAAGAATATGCGTGTGGGAGAAATCTTGTTTCCTATTTTGTAGTTAAACTACATGATTTGATTTTGAATTGAGACTCAAATCAAATAACGAATAATATATCACGTAGGATATGTCCTATTATCTTTTCTCTTTTGTGGGTACCGAACTCTCAACGATTTTGAATTTTAAATTAGAAAACAACACATGTAGTTTGAATGGATTTGAGTTCCCTTTATATAGATGATTTCTTTTTAATTTAAATTCAAAATACATATTATATATGATAATATAGATATATTGAATCATAGAATTTTAAAAGAATTAAATATTAATTCATGATGAGGAAAAGATAAGAACATGTTGCATGTGATTGGAAGATGCAATTTTGTTGTGTGCACTTGTTGCTAGTTGAGATCCAATAGTTTAAAATGAATATCTGATATATCATACAATTGGAGTCCGAATTAAACGATCCAACAAGTGATTTCAATGTTTTCAAACATTCTGGAGGGATTGAACGGGTCTGATTAGTGAGATTTTAATTTGAATATGATTCTTCACAACCTCAAGAACAGGATTGTAGATTCCTACTTGAAGATAAAGACTGCAAAGGAAATCTGGGACTCCTTAGAGAAGTAGTATAAGGATGATAAAAGTATGGGAAAAATTTAAGGACTACAAGTTTGATGAGACAAGCCCATGCTTTTGTAAGTCAAAGACTTGTTGTAGATCAGTCAAAAGATCGTTGAAGACGAGATGAAGCTTCCAAAGAGGTATTTGGTTGGGTGTATCTTAAATAAATTACTAGTAGGTTGGACTCACTTCGTTACTGATATTTATCATAAGAAGACAGAAGTCAAGATGGATGATCTGTAACGATTCATCAAGATTGAGGATGAGGCGAAGTAAAGGACAAAGCATGATGTAATTGCCAAGGAGGTAGCTATGCTTAATGTTGTTTTTGTAGTGAATTCAAGCAAGTAGCAATGCCCACTGTAGTGCCAAAGGTAAAAGGCTTGTACCAAATCAAAAGAAAAAGAAGTCAAGCGTTCGACTTCTGTTAATAAAATAAATTCTAATTCTACTTACTCAGGTGAATTATAACACTATAAACTTGAGCATGTGCACTACAAAAGAGTTAGAAAGATGTTCAATCTCTAGTTTATTAAAAAATGTCAGGGTAATACATACGAGAAATGTGATATATGTGCATAAATGAATATTGTTAGAAAGTCCTTTAAGAGAGTTTCTAGGAGTACAGAAATTCTAAAATTGGTTTATTCTGATACTTGTATTTTTAGACAAGATATAAGTACTTCCTTACCATCATAAATAACTACTCTAGATATGCCTTTGTTTATCAGCTAAATTCAAAAGATGAAACATTTGATAAGTTTATGGACTTCAAGGCTTGAGCAACAAAGGTAAATAGGAAGAAACCTAAAATGATTGAGAAGTGACATGAAAGGGAATATCGATTCTACATGAAGCTTAGAATCGAAAATGAAACCACAACTCCACAATATCTACTGTTGAATGGAGTAGCAAAAAGAAGAATAGAACCTTTACTAAGATGATCAATTCTATAGTGCTAACAATAGAGTTACCGAACAGTTACTAAGGTGAAGCGGTTCTTTCAACAAGTTATATTTTGAAGAGAGTACCTTTCCCTAAGACAGAAACGACACCACATGAACTCTACTTCAAGACCCAACCTAATTTGGGATCTATTAGAGTTCGAGGAGGGTAGAAACTCATACAACTAAGGTAGTACTTTTGGGATATGCTGAGAGTAGTGATGCTTGGAGGTTTCTAGATTTGGAAACAAATTTCATCATAGAAGCTCGAAATATAGAGTACTTCGAAGAAAAATGCATCAATGACAAAAACATCATGTTTTATGATCTTCTAGAAAATCTCTCTATAAGAGAAAATAAGAATCAACAATCTGACAAGGAGTCATGATCAAGAATCAAGGAGGTCATACCTGAAGTGGAGGAGCCAGCAACCAAGTAAGCAAGAAAGGAGAAAACCTTTGGACTTGATTTTATTACTTATAACATAGAAAGTGATCCACAAAGTTTCAAGGAAGCAATGCAGCTCAAAGATGAAGCATTTTGGTGAGATGCAATCCAAGATGAGCACGACTCAATAATGGTTAACAACACGTGGGTGTTGGTAAATCTACTTAATGTTTCAAAACCAATTGATTGCAAATGGGTCTTTAAGAAAAAGATGTTGGTTGATGGTTCAGTGGACGAGTATAAGGCTAAACTAATTGTTAAAGGAAGTTATCAATTTTTTCAATACCTATTCTTCAGTAGCTCTTATTTCTACCATTTTGTTTATTAATTGTAGTGGTTGCAATACAAAAAATGGTAATACATCATATAGAAGTAAAAATTACATTTCTTAAATAGAGACTTAATTGAAGAAATTTACATGATTCAATCTAAAGGGTTCATAGTTAAGAGACTAGAATAGTAGGTGTAGACACCTCGATGAAGCCACTTGACAACAAACTCCTTTGGAAGATGCTCTGGTTGCGACTACCAAAACCCTAGCCCACTTAAGCCCACACAAGCCCATTCAGGCCCACACTAGTCCACTCTGATCTAATTAAAATTCAAAACCCTAATTAAACCATAAACCCTAATTAATTAAACCAAAAACCCTAATTAAAATCTAAAAACCCTAAATTAAAATTCAAAACCCTAATTAAACCATAAACCCCAATTAAAACACAAAAAAACCTAAGTAAATTCAAGATCCTAACCCAAAACCCTAATTAAAATTCAAAACCTTAATTAAACCAAAAACCTTAATAAAAACACAAAAAACCTAATTAAACTCAAGATCCTAACCCAAAACCCTAATTAAAATCCAAAAACTCTAAAAAAACAAAAAACCCTAATTAAAACACAAAAATCCTAATTAAAATCAAAAACCCTAAAGTTAAAATAATTAAAACCATAAAAACCCTAAAATAGTTAAAACCCTAATTCAAAACTAAAATCAAATCATGAAGCCCAAATTAAAAACCTAAAAGCAAAACCCTAAAATCCATAAAAATCCCAAAAAAATAAAATAAAACAAAAACCTAACATAATTAAAACTCTAATTTAAAACCAATAAATTAAACCTTAATCATAAATGTAATTAAAATCATAAAACACAATTAAAAAACCTAAAAGCAAAACCCTAAAATCCATTTAAAAACCTTAAAAACAAATCCCAAAAAACAAAAAAACAAAAACCCCAAAACCCTAAGCCCAATTTGCAACCCAATAAGCCCAATACCCCATTTAAACTCTCAATAAAAAACCTTATAAAACATCCAAAAATAATTCCGACGAGCCCTAGATCTCCGACGAGATTTCCGACAGCCAATCCCGACAATTCCGACAGTCAATCCCAGAATCTCCATTGCGCATCCTCCTCCCGCGTGATCTCCGGGCTTTCCTCCTCCGTCATGCTCCCAATCCAACGGCAGCTAGACCTTGTGAGGGAGATCGACGGCAAGAAAGAGCCACGTCGAAGTTTAAAAACTCCCATCGCCGACAGACCAAGGGATTGGACCCCCAGCCTCTTCCAGCACGCAGGAAAACCTCCTCCTCCTCGTATCCAAACACAGAGAGGCCCTAGCAAGGATCCAGAGCCACCAGCCACCCTTTTCGCAGCCTAGAAGCCTCCAACCAGAGCGACGCCGGAGCACCGCCACCGTCGAGCATCGCTGGGTGACAGAGCCATCAGTCAGGTACCCCCTTCTCCCTTTAGTTTCAATTCATGGCATGCACTTTAGATTTAGAAAGCCCCTCTTATCCTTTGAATCGAGGTTCATCGGGCGTACGGGCCCTGTTCGCCGCCTGCCCCTCCTCCAGTGGTGGGTTCACCACCGCTGGCGAGGCCACTGGTCTCCTGAGTTGGGAGGAGGTCTCTGAGACCCCTTCTACCTCTTCCTCCTCCTCCTCCCGGAGCTCCCTTGCTCTAGAGGAGACCCTTTGGCCTCCCATGGACCCGCTGCCCCGTTGCCGTCGCCGCAGCACCACCGACCACTGTCGAGAAGCTACTAGAGATCTCTAGACGTCCACGCTCCAGTCCACCACCTTAGGAAGCGTCGCCACCTCGCCATGAACGCCTTCGCACCGCCACATCGCCGCTTGGACCGCCACAGCACCTCGACGACCTCCGCCGTGCTTGTTGTCGGAGCCAGAGGTGGGAGGAACGCCTCGAACCTCCCCGGACCTCGCCGTTGCATCCCAAAGTCCTGCCGTGCTCCAGCCACTGGTCATCGCCAGCCATCTCGCCGTCACCGTCCCCGGTGCCAATAGAGCACCTCGCCGGAGCGCGAGGTGGGGGGAGGTCCTCAGGCCTCTCCAGCCCCTTCCGACGCATCGGAGACCTCCGCTGTGCCTCACTCCAGCCTCCAGGACCACCGCTCACCTCCCTCTACCGTTGGGCCGCCGCTGGTTCATCGCCGGAGTGCTCGCCGGAGGGGGAACGTCGGTGATCCTCCGACGATCTTTGAAAGGGAATGTATTGGGCCCAGGCCCTTTAGTTCTAGGTTTTTAACGTCCTCGCTTTGCTATATGCAAAACCTAAGCTATCATGCATAAAAGAGGATGAAATCTGACTGGAGTCATCCTGATATATCTAGGAGGACACCCAAAGAAAACCAAAAGCAAAGCAAATCAGGAATCATATTAAATATCATGCCAAAGGTCACTGTTGGTGCACAGAAAACAGTTACGTGCGTCTGTTTGGTGCGCCAGAAATGTGCTCATATTAGGTGCGCGACCTATGTGCTCCACTAAAGTATGCTAACAATAAAATGGGATTTGTCAAGCAAGAAAGGGGACCCTGGCCACACGGACTTAGGGCAAGCAAAGGGATTTCGCGCCCGCGAAGATTCAGAAGAGAAAAGGATAGGATAGGACTTTAACCGCCTGGTCAAAAGTCAAGCAAAAAGATTTCGTGCCCTCGAAGGACCATTAAAAGGAAAAGATATGACCTCGACCGTCCGGTCAAAGGTCGACTTTGACTGCCTAGTTAGAAGTCAAGGAAAAGGATTTCGTGTCTGCGAAAACCCAGAGAGAAAAAAAAGATATGACCTCGACCGCTTGGTCAAAGGTCGACTTTGACCACCTGATCAAAAGTCAAACAAAGAGATTTCATGCCTGCGAAAATCCAAGAAAAAGGAAAGGAAATGACCTTGACCGTCTGGTCAAACGTTGACTTTGACCACTCGGTCAAAAGTCAAACAAAGGGATTTCGCACCTACGAAAATCCAAGGAAAAGGAAAGGAAATGACCTCGATCGCCCGGTAAAAGGTCGACTTTGACCGATCGGTTAAAAGTCAAGCAATACGATTTCATGCCCTCGAAGATCAAGGGGAAAAAAGGATAAGGACCTTACCCGCCCGATCAAAAGTCAAGCAAAAAGATTTCGCGACCACGAAAATTCAAGGAAAAGGAAGAGAAATGACCTTAACCGCTCGGTGAATGGTCGACTTTGACAGCCTGGTCAAAAGTCGAGCAAAAGGATTTCACACCCGTGAAAATCCAAGGAAAAGGAAAAGATATGACCTTGACCGTCCGGTCGAAGGTCGACTTTGATCACCTAGTCAATGGTTGAACAGCAGGATTTCACACCCACGAAAATCCAAAGAAAGCAAAAGAAAGGACCTTGACTGCTCAGTTAAAGGTCGAATAGCAGGATTTTGCGCCTGCGAAAATCCAAGGAAAGCAAAAGAATGG
The DNA here is from genome assembly GCA_024699735.1 of Posidonia australis. NCBI lineage: Eukaryota > Viridiplantae > Streptophyta > Magnoliopsida > Alismatales > Posidoniaceae > Posidonia > Posidonia australis. Next base: position 6,314 of record JAMKQA010004632.1, on the reverse strand, counting down.
ACCTTGACCGCCGGGTCAATGGTCAAGTAGTAGGATTTCGCGCCTGCGAAAATCCAAAGAACGAAAAAGAAAGGACCTTCACCACCCGGTCAAAGGTCGAACAGTAGGATTTTGCGCCCACAAAAATCCAAAGAAAGCAAAAGAAAGGACCTTGACCGCCTGGTCAAAGGTCAAACAGTAGGATTTCGCGCCCGCGAAAATCCAAAAAAAGCAAAAGAAAGGACCTTGACCGCTCGGTCAAAGGTCGAACAGTAGGATTTCGCGCCTGCGAAAATCTAAGGAAAGCAAAAGAAAGGACCTTGACCGTCAGGTCGAAAGTCGAACAGTAGGATTTCGCGCCTGTGAAAATCCAAAGAAAGCAAAAGAAAAGGACCTTGACCGTTCGGTCAAAGGTTAAACAATAGGATTTCGCGCCCATGAAAATCCGAAAAAAGGGATGGGATAGAAGGATCTCATCCGCCCGGAACGAGAATTCAAAAAAAAGAAGTGATGATCCCTGGATTACCCCTAAGAAGGAAGTTGGCTTTAGTTACGCTTTAGAGGGCAAAACAATAATTATGCTTGTTGCTGGCTCCGTGGCACGAAAACCTATATTCTTGCTGAGATGCACGTGAAACATCTTCTAAAAGGACCTTGCTGTGGTTTCAATTTAATCCAGCATCGTTTGTGGATTTTGCAAAAAGTTAGGACTTATTCGTAATTTTCCAATACTTGAAGGCTTTATTGCAAATTTCCCTGATATGACAAATTTCTACTGAATTGCTATTGAGCTATCAATTTCGAAGTTCTACTGAGTATTTGCAAATGTCTGCTCAAATGTGATTTCCCACACCCTCCGTGGGTTATTCTACAAATTTCATGATCTCAAGGGGTTTTCTGCAAATTAACCCATCTGGTGAAATTTTTGAGGCTAAGTGTTTACTTTTCTTGACACTTTGCATTTTGCTCTTCAAATGCAAGCTGTGGAGTGTTGGGAGCCAAAACGTAATTTTCACGGCCATTTCGCGTTTTGTACCATGGAAAACAAACTATTTGCTTTGCTTGTACACGATGGGGCCCACTGCTATGAATTTCCTGTATATTCTTTATCAAGTGAGCAATTTTTGTACAACCAAAGAGTTGTAATAGGGGGACTGACTTGTTTCACAATGTATCATTCCTGAACCTGATTTGGCTTGTCCTAGCAAGGAATTCAGTCAATGCTATTTATAACAAGTAGCTTGTGTTGGCCCGCATGCTGCTGTCCCAGTGATCTTCTTGACTTAGAAAGGCAGCTGGCATGTCCCTAGTCAAAGACCTATTTCCAACCAAAGAGCAGTTAACATGCCTATAGTTGCAGCTCCCTTTTTGTCAATATTCCATCATCAAAAGGCAACTAGCATGCCCTTAGTTGGAACAATGGCAAACGCTTTGCAAAGCGATGCAAAATGCAAAAGTGGTGTAATCGAAAATACTGAATGGCAAATGATTTATGCAAGACTTATGAGATAGAAGCAAGATTTATGCATGGTCTATAGTAGATATTGGTGCCCTCAGCACAGAGGAAGCCTTCATTGCATGCTATAGGGAATTGGAATGTCCTCAACTCACTTGGCGCTACCTAGATCCCTAGGTTTATTGGTGGCTCTCACTTAACCAATGGACTTTTGGGATAACACGGGCTCCGTGCCAAACTCTTAGGGCCCTATATCTACTTTTTTCAATAATTCAGTTTTCTTCTACTCCCTCAAAGGCATGCTGACTTACACTAACCCTACTTGGAGGTAATAAACACCTAGATTGAGGGGTGGTTGCTCTTTTCAGTTTAACTTAAGGGGTGGCTAGTCCCTTTGAAAATATGGGCTTGGTAAGTATATGCTTCAACTCCTCTCCAAGTTATGCGATAGGGACAGAGTTGTCTCGCATGCTTCTTTCATTGGAGCTAGCTTTTATCTTCAACTTCTATCTTCTCATTTCTTTTGTGCTCCAATGTCTTTTTTTTTTTTTGGCTCACACTCACTCACGACTTATCATTTTTTCTCCATCTGGAGGTATATCGCCCTTGGGAATTTGTACATTTCGTCCACTTTACCATGAATGTTGGCTCCCTTACCTCCTAGGTCACACAAGTAGTAACATGTGAGGAGGATCAAAACTCTTCCTAAGCAGGCTGGCCTTCCGATTTTCCTCATCGGGCAATGGTTATGCCAATGTTTCATATTATGATTACAATGCAAACGAAAAGAAAGTACAATGCATATGATGCGATTTATGTGACGTGCGGATGCAGTAAGCAAGAAACATAGAGATGCATGGCCTACAATGGAATGTTTTGCAAGGCTCGAGAGTGGCTGATGATCACTGGTAGTACTTTTTCAGTTAGAAGACGTTGATGGACTCTGACTTCTCTCCATGATTCATACCTTCGAGAATGCTACACCCCTGAGTAGGACTTCTTTCACAATGAACGTGCACGCCAATTGGGCACATCTGCATCATCTGTCTTGATAACATCGTCTTCCTCTCCATGAGTAATGAGCTCAGATAGAATTTCTTGCTCGAAGGTTGGATCTGTGATATCAACTGAGAGGATTGTCCCCAGGTGGTGCTTCATAACGGTCACAGTAACTTTTGCAATGTGCGACCTCTTCTGCCATATGATTGCCTAGGCCAACTACAGATTTAGGTCTCCCTGTTTCTAAGGTTGGTGCATCTCTATTTACAGTTTATGATTTTTGGGATTTTCTGATTTTTTGTGTTTTTGGAGTTTTTTGATTTTTTGCATTTTCCATAATATTTACAAGGAGTGTTGCATGCTAGCGGTTGTCCTGCTGCTGACTGATAAGATTGCTGCCGCTTGTACTGCTTCCTGAGCCTAGCTGAAGCTTTTTCTTTTTTGCCCCTCACCCTTGAGGTGAGGCTTGAGTTGCCAGTACCAGCTAAACCTGCCTACCGGCTGACTGGAGATTAACTCCATTGGTCTAGCAAAAACTTTCTCTGATTCTTGGAGGACCATAATTGAAACTTGGTCCTGGGGTGGTACTGGTGATTCTGGCTGCGGTGGTGAAACAACTGCTTTTCCTTTCCTGACATTATTGTACTCCGCTAAATTTTTCGCGAGCACCTCCAATTGTTCTTGGAACAAAATGTCCAGATCTTCGACTATGTCATCTGTTAGGCTGCTCTCTGAGTTTGCCTTCTGAACAAGATCTTGTATTGCTGCTGCCTGACGCACTGCCTACTGTTCTGACTCTGACAGTACTGTACAACTCTAGAACTGCTCACAGGTCTGCTCAATAATCTGCTCTGACTCTGAATGATCATTCTCTGGATAAAATTCTTCTGGATAAATCCAAACTGCTGGTGACTGTGACACTGAGACAGTGAACGGAGTCTGGTTTGGATTCAAGACGCCTGCATTGGTGAAGTTAGTCAAATCGTGGGAAAGGATCATCTTTGGAGACTTACCGAAGCACGGGGATCTCTTCTGCTGGTATTGATACTCGTATCTGAATCCTTCGTGCTCTCTTCATTCTTCCTCCTTGACTGGTTCGGCGATTCCTTGGCCGTATCGTCCAAGAGGAGTTCCTTTCTCGTATCCCCACTTGCGACATAAGTTTTAAACCATCAGACAGGGGTCGTTGCGAATGGCCATATGGCTGACACACTCGAGAACGGGAATGAAATTAACCGGCTTGAACCGGTTGACCCAGTACAGAACATCAGTGGGTTTGGGATCAAACCGGACGGGGTTTGGTGTTCGATATGGTCTGGGTGTTGGAGGTTTGTACACCCTATCCGATCGCGTTACTTCTGCACACATTTCTGTGGCATAATTATATGGAACATGATGCATGTCATGAGTAAGGGTGATGACAACCGAGGCATGGGCCGTTAACTGTGCCGGCATGGCTGGAGGATACTGGTAACTCTGTGGTGCTGGTGGCTGATTGGCTCAGATTGTGGCTAGGCTTGCAGACAAATTGGTGTAGGTGGCTGAGGGTACATGATAGGCGGTGCCACAGTGTACTCCAACTCGATGGTAGGACGAATCATATTAACTAACTCCTCGGAACCACCGAGGAAAAACCGATATAACTAGTGAGGAAAAGGGGACGACACATCATGAATAAGATTAGTGGGACAAATAGGAGATGAGATATAAGCAGAAGAAAAAACAGAATTGACTCCCAAGGAACCAAATGCTCCCGAGGCTGGATGCTGTGGCAAAGGCTGGCTAACTATGTTAGGATGTGCTGGTGGTGCTTGTGCGGCTGCTGATGCGGGCGTTGGGCCTGCTGGATGCGGGCGTTGGGCCTGCTGCCTGCGTGCTAATAATGATGACCCTTTGGTCAATCAAGTCCTGAATTGCGTTCCATAGTGTGAGGCAATTATCCGTCGAGTGACCTGCGACCCGATGGAAATTGTAGAACGCATTCGTATTATACCAGGCAGGAAGCGGACTTGGTGGCAGGCATAGCTTAGGCAGGCTCAAAAGGGATGCGACTTTAGGGAAAACCATACTCAATGGCTCCACAATGGGGTATAGTGGCGCCTGTCATGGCGTTGTCGCTTCGGTTGTGGATGTGCTAATGGCGTGCGCATCCTAATCGGTGGGGTAGAGTATACTGGAGTGGCTATGGGAGTGATGTGTGATGCATGAGGTGCTTTAGGTGTGGGTGTGGGTGCATAAACTAATTGGTGCGAAGGGGGCAGATGGACATTTGTTGATGCAGTAGGGGATCTAATGTAAGAGACTGTATTCTTAGAGGGACCCTGCCTCTTGGGAGGATTGGCGTTAGGGCTGTTGTTATTGTTGCTACTGCTGGCGCCACTATGTGAGGAAGTGGCATGTTTGGCAAATGCAGAGAGTGTCGGAAAACTGCCGCCGCACAGTGAACTCTCAACATGGGCACCCGCCTGAAGCAAAGTTGAAAATATGGTAACTGGCTGTATGCTGAGCAAAGCCCCGACTGCTGGCTGTGCTCCCCAGATCACTATCTCAATAGACTCTTCATCGGAGGGTCTATCTTTGACCTGTGAAGCCAAGGATCGCCAACTTCCAATATACTCTACAAATGTTTCTTAGGGCCTCTGCTTAACTGCGACCAAGTCCTCGTGCTTGGAGACTAGGTTGAGGTTGAAGGAATACTGTTCGAGGAACGCTTATGTAAGGTCGTCCCAAGTCTTGATGGTGGCCATGTCGAGGGAAATGAACCATTTCAATGTGGGCCCCGTAAGAGTTTTCAGGAACAGACGGATAAGTAACCTCTCGTCAGCTTGGAGCTGAGCGAGGTCTCCGCAATAGCCTTTGAGGTGTGAGATTGGGAAGCCTCTATTATTGTATTTCTCGAATTCTAGGATATGAAAGTTCGGAGGGAGAGTTACCTCCGGAAAATAACAGAGGTCCCAGAACTAGTAGGACCGACGGTCCCCGTGCTACACTTGTCGGAGTGTGTGCTCCAAGTCATTCACCCTCGCAAGGAGAGCGTCTAGAGCTACTACAGTAGTAGATTGTGCAGCCGATGAGGGTGCCGCGTACATTGTATGGGTCGCCCCTAAGGGCTCCTCCAGATCCACCATTCCGTCGTCTGGCGCTACGGTAGGATGGCTAGTGTACCCGTGCATGGGTGTTGTGGGGTGAGGTACAAAGGATGAAGCTTGTGTTTGGTACATGGGTGAAGATAAGGCAGGGGGTGATGTTACAGGGGGTGCAGAATGCGGGAGCAAGAGCTGTTGGACCGGAATGGCCCCAGGAACTACACTCCACCAGATAGTGACAGAGTGTGTTGCAGAAGGCAATATCGACGTCCCTATTACTGGGGAGACAAGGGACGAAGATGGTTGTGGGGGTGGTGCAGTGGGTGCAATTTGTGGTCCTAGGGTTAGTTGCAACGACAACTCGGGAGCCGGGAAGGACAAACTTGAAAAGGGCTGGAGTGCTAGTGCCAATCCATGCAACTGCTAGGCGAGGGCCGACATTTGTTGCAGTTGCGCGGTCATGGGATCGTTACTCATGGCTCCAAAGGATGGAGTCAGAAAAGGGGAAGAGGAGTCAGGAAGCTGAGAACCCAGCTGTCCAAACTGGGGAGCAGCTACTACAGAAACAGCCGCAGTCGGAGGGGGGCTGGAAAACACATAGCCCTGCAGAGCAGTGAAAGGAGTCTGAGGGTAGGTCATGGAGACAGACTCAACAGCTGGTCTCCAAAAGCAGAAGATGACCAAGCTGATGGTCCCAAAGGCAAGGTAGGCACAGGGATGCGATATTGGGATAGCGGAGATCCTCCGGATGCTAAGGCAAAAGTGGAGGCAGCAGTGATAACGGGGACAGATAC
>JAMKQA010004631.1:0-13980 GCA_024699735.1 Posidonia australis | reverse complement strand
CAGAATTCACTTATATTAATTGGAACCCTACCCTAAACCCCCTCCCGGAGGAAATGCCAAGACCTGGAGGAAAGCATCCGCCGGAGAGATTGAAAAGCAAAAAATTACGGGAATATTCCGCTGCGACACCCCTTCCCTCCCGTGTGGCCCCAAACCCCCCTCCTGTATCTCTGCGGCCCTGTCGGAAGAGACCGCATCAGAATATTTCCCCAAAAAATAATAATAGAGTTGGAATGATTGCGGCGACAGTGGAAATCCAGAAGTATACGACCTCCGTCTCCTCTTCCCCTCTTTTTTCTCTCCCTTTTGGTCTCATGTGAATATGATATGCAGAAGAGACGAGCGAACGCAGTAGAACCCGTGATCGGTGATTCAATAATATCTGCAGATGGATCCCAAGAAGCCACACTCGATCGGCGTGGCTGTGGGAGAATTACGATGGCTAATAAATTCATATATATATATATATATAAATAAATCAATTTTCATTTACCTCGATAAGTTATACTCTAAATCTCTAAATCTCTCAATCATTGTATTTCCATCTAACAGAAAAGTTAGTTATCATAACTAATTCTTTATTTAATTGATTCTTTTTTAATTACTAACATTTAAACGTTACTTAGATGAAGATGAATAATTAAGATTAAGAATCCTACTTATCCTAAATAAAACAAAACTATCTGATCATTGTTATATATATATATATATATATATATAGGTCAATTTTCTGATAAGGTCCGTTCTTAAGAAAAGTAGGACCTTAAATCTCTTAAACGTTGGATTTGCATCTTATAGTGAATTTAATGGAAAATATAATTACCATAACTACCACATTATTTAATTGAATTCTTTTAACTTATTGTTATTTAAATATTAATTACTTAGATAAACATAGATTGTTAAAATTAAAGACCCTATTTATCTTAAGTAGGGTAGGACCCTACCTAATCATTTAATTATATATAGGAGAATATGTGAATGAACCCGAGGGCTCAATAAAAATGAGTCTCATCTTAAACCTTATATAGATTCCATTATATATCATTCATAAGAACAATCTAGACCGTAGATGTTGATCTAGAATTTGAGGGCAATTAATCAACAAAAATGTAATTTGACGAATGCTAGGTTTTTTAAGAAATAATTATCAAATTCACTTGATTTTTCAATAATAAAAATCATGAAAAATGTAAACTATATCCACTGTTTGGATTTCATATTTGATATATGGATTTTAAGATATAACGATAAAGTTATGACTTATAGACTTATTTTTATATGAAATTTTTTATTTATCTTTAATACCTAACAATAAGATTTCAGAAAAAAATGATGTTTAATATGTTGAATCAACATATGACAAAGATCATATCTTAACGTTGCAAGTTTGACGTCATATACGAATTATGAAAATAACATGAAAACTCAAATTACTTAATATGAACTCTAGCTCATTCAAATCTCTCTCTCTCTCACTCTCTCTCTATCTATATATATATCACATGTATTTTGCCTTTATTTAAATATTTTAAGAATAATTTCAAAAATACGTGTTAAGAGTTCAAATTCAAAATCTATTCCATGTATATTCATGCAGTTCATTTAGATTAAATATAAACAAAAATTCAGGTTATTTCTAAACTTTTAGTTTATTGACCATATAAATGACAAATTCATTGATTTTAAATCAACAACTACTAGATTTCTAAATTATAAAATTCAAAACTAAAATACAATCCATATATATCAATTTATATTATCTAAATTAAGTACACACTAAAATCTACGTTCTCTATGACTATGAGTTATAATAATCTATAATGAATTGTAAGTAACATGCCTTTAATTCTTAAACTTAAAGTTTCAAAATTACTTGAAATTTCATCTATATTCGTCTTAGAGAATGTAGATGGCATCTAATAATTTAGATTTTAAATTTAATGGTTAGATATTGAGATATAGAATATTCTACTCAAATCACTTAAATGAGGGTAAGTAATGATTTAATAAGGTCTATTCCTATTTAAGATAAGTAAGGCTCTTAATTTCAGTCATCAATTTCAATCAAAATTTGGTAATCAAATCTGAAAATTACGTTCACACCTAAAATCAAAACCACCACTTACAAAAATCATTCCTAAAATCACGAAATTTAATTACAAATTTGAATTCCCATGACATGGGAAAAATCCTTGTTTGTAAATCCCACTATTTATGGACAGTTACAACTAGTAAATAATAAATTAACATATGAAACAAAAATCATTTTCTTTAAAATCCTTGTTTTTCTCTCATAGTAGGCAAATGATTAAAGGATCAAAATTAGTTTTCAAATGGGACATTAGATCAAAATCTAATAGCCAAGATTAGGTTTCAAATGTGGATAGTTCTCATTTTAAGTTTTTAAAGACAACTTTTTATATCTTAACATAAAACTTTTAGATTTAAAATATAAACCACTAGATATAATTGAAACTATTTAAAATGCTTGTATATCAAAAATCAAGTGATTTTGAAATTCCTAAGTACCAAATTTAATATGTATTTAATATGTATTTATTATAGCTTATTATAATTCATAAAAAAATATTGAATTTGTATATATATAGATCTATATGTTATGAGTTTCTAAATGACATAGATTTTTGTATGTACCTAATCTGTATGATACAGATTCAGATCCATAAATTATATTTTGGTTTTGAAAATTATAATTTAGAGATTTACTAATTCTTATTTTAAAATCATTACATTTGTATATAAATAGATATGTATGTTAAGAGTTTCTAAATGATAGGATTTTAACGTGTATGATTAAGATTCATGAATTACATTTAATTTTGAAGACAATCTTTAGATTAAGATTCTATACTACTTTAAAAGACAACACTTTAAGCTTTAACCTCCTTTAAACGTTGCCATTTGTCACGGTGCTTCATTTAAAAAATACTACTTGGCATAATGCTTGCTCTCTAAAGAATGCCACTTGGCATGGTACTTCCTTTAAAGGATACCACTTAGCTTGCCATGTGTTTTCGTTTTAAAAAAAGTTGACATGTAACATATAAATTTTGTTAAATAATCAAAACTTAAGACATGACACAACATTATTAAGATAAAATACAATAAACTTCACTAAAATTATTTTTTGTATTCAACAATATTTTCTTTAAATCTATTTTATTTTGAATAATCAGTTGTGATAATTTGATAAAATTCACATAGTATATTTTTTCCAAAGAATAGTGATCAATATAAAATCACAAAGAAAAAATCCATTAAAATTTATACTTTTTAATTAATATCATGTCACTACTATCAGAAGTTACTTTTTTGTAATTAATTAGTACTTGCAATATCCATAGAAACTATTACAACATGTCTAATTCTTATCTATTGGTTCTCTTTTTGTAAGTAATTGGTAACATTAAATAAATTTAGAAATAAAATTTATATTTCAATAAATGAATATAATATAAAACTATATCTATATCTATCTATAACATTTGGTTATATATGTGGCAGATTATGTAAAATTCTCCTCTTTTTTACAAGCTCAGTTGCAATTTTAATATAATAATTATCATATAATTATAATTTATAAAAAATAAATATCCAAAAAACTAGCAACATGACAAGTTGATGTGGCAATTCACTCTTTCCATGTCTTGTTTTGTAAAATATAAAAAAGAACATCTCATGACCTTCTTTGTCACATGACAGATGAGAGAGTTTATATAAGTCATTTGTTTCAATTTATTCCTTCTCTTTCTAATTAATTTAATTCCTATAAATATATGTAATTAATAAATAAATTTAATAATTATCGTCTAATGCTATCCATTATATCGCGCTAAAGAGATGCCACTATAAAAAGAGATGATGCTATTCTCATTCTTAATTACATTTTAATTACATTCAACTTCTATAATGGGGTAAATGATTAAAAATTAAAATAATCACAAATACTTATAATCATTTTAAGATGCCTTTATTATAAAATATTTATGATATTTATTATAAACTTCAAGAAAATGATGAAAATTTAAGCCAAATGGTGCCTACATGAACACATTTATTCCAATTGTTTCTTCCTCTCTCTAATTAATTTAATTTCTACAAATGCATGCAACCAAAATGAATTTAACTATTAGCATCTAATGACATCCATTACATTATGCTAAAGAGATGCCATTATTAAAAAAAAACCCTCTTATTAGATGACACTATGCCTATTCTAATGACATTATATATTTAAGAATCACTTTTATAAAAAAAAAAATTGAATATTTATTTTAAGTAATATTTTCTTATAAAAATTATTTAAATATATTTATAAAGAAATATATAGTTCATGCATCGGAGGTGTCTGATTAACCGCAGCACGTCCCATTCGGACACTCACATACACGGCATCAGCCCGCATTTTATTTGTTTTTAAAGTTTTTCTACTTATAGTTGAAGATTTTCATATATAAATATATATATATATACTTCCAAAAAAACAAACAAACTCATATTATATATAGATCATCTATGGATCCCTAGCTACTTCTTCAGAATCCTGAATCCAGATTTCACGGTCTGAAAGCTGGGGAGCTGTTTCTTTCTCTTTTGTTGTTATTGGCTTCACGTGGCGAGTTCATATGCAGCTGAGCGGGACAGAGAAGAGGAATGGAGAAAAGAGACGGAGGACGGAAAGACTGGACTGTAATCACGTCACACACACACAGTTCTAGTAGTGCTGCAATTTGCAAGTTGCCATTTACCATCCTGCTTCTGCTGCAGCTGTTGCATGTCCTACTCCATTTCCATGGCACTTCACGGGGTGGTTTGGACTCTGCATGGTGGATGGTGACCCAACAGCACAGACTAGTCCAAATCCATTCCCTTATAAAGGAGGAAACACCGATTCAGACTTCTGCATCTGCTCTTTTCCATTTTTCTGAGATCTTGCTGGCATTGGTGCTTGTTTCATTGGTCTGCGCGCTTCATAGAAGTAAACTTGGAGTTACATACTTCGTGTGTATACTTGGAACGAAGACATGCAAGTGTTGAATTCCCTACAACATCCTTTGTGGTTTCTGTGAGACTGGAAGGAACAAAATGAATATTATTTGTTGTATGGAAGAATAATGTAAATTTTAATGCAACGCAACTTGCATCTCAAAAGATCTTTCAAGCCTTGCACACTATGGTAGTACACAACTATAGTGGAACTTTCCCGGGGACTCTTGGGGAGGTCAGAGTTTTTTCAACACTGAAAAGCCCTACATCATGGCAAGTTCACAACAACAACAAAAATAAAAAATAAAAACACTATTTCAATATTAACTTTTATTTATCCAACGCCTAAGATTAAGAGCTCATCAATGTGACACACGAGCACCAACCATAGTGTATTTTTTCTGTTTCCTTGAAATTTGCCAACGTTGCAACAACTAGTAACCAAGCAGGTCCATTAATGCACGAATTGCAATAAGGATTAGATAAGTTTATTCTAATTTAATCTTAAAAAGTAAAGCTATTAAATATTGTATGTGATACATCAAAATGATCATTTATATGTTATTTTTGTAACTCATAAATAAAATAAAAAATTCATTTGCTTGTTTCATTCTATGTCATCTTAAACTTGCAGATGTGATAAAGAATGGAAAAGAAAATGATGGTACAAATCATCACAAATGTTTTATAGAAAAAACTTGTCTTATCTGAACATATATATATAAAGAAGCATGAGTTCTTGCTTGAAAAAAAAAGTCATTGGTTCTTATCTCATAGTCTATAGGAACTAAAAAACTTTGATGTTTTAATCCAATAAGCATATAATTTGTTCTTTAGCAAAGCTTAACTAAATGGTAAAGTACTACTCTCCTTATCATAGTGTGACCATGCCAACCCGGCGGTCCGGCGTGGAGTCGCGCTAGAGAGAGAAAATCACAGCCATGCCAAGATAACAAAGGCGTAAGATAAGATAAAAGAAAAAGAAAAGGAGTCGCCACCTAGTCTTTTAAGGGAAAGACGATGAAAACCACAAAAAATTGAATACGAAATGCAGATGTGAAGGTTGGATGTCTGCTAATCAGAGGATGGATAAGGATTCCTAATACGCACGAGGAAGGTGTTAGGTACTCTCGTACGTCCGAGAAATTCGGTCTTTCTAGCCCAAATCGTTTGCTAAGACTGAATGAATGCTTGCCAAGCCTAGATCATACTCATAACATGCTAATACGATTGCCATGACAAGATTGGATGGATGTCCATGATGGTATGCGGAAACTGCGAAGAAATCCACATAAAATGACGAAATCACAAAATACGACATGACAAAGGGAATAACATGAAATGACGAGGTTTTTAGCGAGAAATGCTCAGAAAACCACCCAGGCCTCAAGCAAATCAATAGTGCAAACAATTTAGGTCAGTTGAATCATGAAAAACATTACGGAAATCCTGGTGGAAAAATTGCAAAGAAGTCCACGTAAAACAGGCGAACTTGGACATGTAAAGTAATTCACATAAAATGACGATGTTGTTGCAATAAATGACTCAGAAAAACACACTAGTGTCAAAGGGATCAAAAATACAACAGACTCAGATTATTAGAAACGCAGAAAACATCATGTAGATCTGAATGGGAAAATTGCAAAGAAACCCATATAAAACAGACAAACGATGACATGTGAAGAAAATCACATAAAATGATGGTGTTTTTGGACCAACTACTCGGGAAAACCATACTGATGATAAAAAGATAAAAAGTGGGATCAACCCAAGTCCTTGGAATCATAAAAAAGGTTGTGAAAATCAAAAGGGAGAAATAGTCCGCAAATGGGCCAATGTGGGCCTTTCGGTCAGTTTGTGTACGCCCTTAAGCGATGAAATTCAAATCAAATCAAAAAAGTTCAAAATGCAGGAGTAAATCAAATCGAATATCGAATGAGAAATTCTGAAAGTAAAGTGGAAAAAGAAATCCCCGAAAGAAAGGCATGAGATGCGGGCTCGTTAAAAGGAGAGACGAATGCACAAATGTGATGAAAACCATATGAAATGTATGAATAAGTGCCTAAATGCGTAAAAAGTGCAAAAGGATGACTTGGGCAAGGATTAGGTAGGGCTGGTGCGAAAACTAAAATGCATGCACACAGATTAGAGACATAAGGGCAATTTGGTCATTCCCATGGCCAGATGTGATAAATGCATGTATGGGGATGACGCATGATCTAAGTTATGTCAAAATATGTACAAAACATCTAGAAGGTGTTATTTGCATGAAAACATGAAGGAAAAAACAATAACATGATATAAACACAATAAAAAGACAAACATGGAGACTAAAACGCAAAATTCACAAAAAGAGTGAGAATATGAATGAAAACTATATTCATGGTTTCTATTCTAACATGCAGATGATGGATCCAATGTCAATGTGGCACTGAGATGTGAAATTGCACTTAGATAATCTCTTGAAATTTCAAGGTCTAAAGTGCAAAATTCATACATAAATGCAAATGTGGTTAAAATGTGAGACTAAAGCTCAATTGACAGAGAAAACATGATTTCTAAATGTATTCTATGATTAAATGCAAAATGTGAAATGCAATGAGTGAAAATATCCAAAATATGCAAGAAAACATTTAAAACCCTAAATGATGTATTTAGAAATAATCTAAGGGCCTATATGTAAATTGTATGTGCTTAGGAATGATTTGATGTGAATCCAGGGGTTTATATGCAAGATTTCAGGACCTGAATGTGATAAAAATTAGGCCTTTGTACTGGTAAATGTAATTATGAGGTTTGTTAGGGTTCAAGATGCAAAATTCACAGTGAAAACTCATTTTTTAATGTTCTGGGGGCTTAATGCAAAGGATCAAGACTTAAATGTAAAGAAAATTCAATTTTTATGATGGCCAGTGTGATTTTTAAATCTTTTAGGGTTTATAATGCAATTTCACAGGGAAAACTCATTTTAAAATGTTTCAGGGGCTAAATGCAAATATTCAGGACTTAATTATAAAGAAAGTACTGATGCAGGGGCTTAAATGTAAATAAACATGCATAAATAAAACTAAAAATGAAATTAAAAAAGAAACAGGATAAAGAATGCAATATTTACAATAATAATGAAGAACTCAAGGGTTATTTAAAATATCATGGACTTAAGCATAAATAATTGGACTCAATAGTAATAAACGAGGACTCAAACACAAAGAACCTAAAACTAAGGGAAAAAGATGAAAGAAACATAAAAGAAAACGATGGCCGCTGGCGATTTTAAGATCGCCGGCGGCAGAGGACTGGGAAGGCCATCCAAGGCCTCCTCGGGGGACAATCCCTCATCAGAGGGTGAAGAAAGCAAGAAGGGGAGGAGAGGAAGAGATCCATCGGCGTTGATGATCCATCCAGCGGTTGAAACGGCGGGTCGACGTCACCCCGACCATTCTTCTCCGGCGATGGTGAGCTTCGGGGTATCAGGAATGGCTGTGGTGGCCCGAGGCGCACCACCCATCCCAGACTCCAGTGATGATCTTGATGACGGTGGGGACGGTGCTCTGAGGCCTGGAACGGTGACGCGGGCGCTTGGAGGGACTCATGGAGGCACGACAGAGCTTCTTGATGCAACAATGGGGAGTGGGGGCATCTTGTGAGCTCCAGCCGCTCCTAGACGGCGGTAGCGGGGCTGTGACGACGGCGACGGTGCAGTAGGTCTTCGGGTGGCCAAAGGGGGGCTCCTCTAGGACAAGGGAGCTCTCAGAGGATGAGGAAGAAGAGTAGGAGAGAAGAGAGGAGTCAGGGACCCCTCCCGGAGCCAAGAAGCCACTCGCTTCGCTAGTGGTGGGGAACCCACCACCGACGATAGAAGTGACGGCAGACAGGGGGTGCTTCCCCAT
Source organism: Posidonia australis (assembly GCA_024699735.1). NCBI lineage: Eukaryota > Viridiplantae > Streptophyta > Magnoliopsida > Alismatales > Posidoniaceae > Posidonia > Posidonia australis. The sequence continues at coordinate 5,080 of JAMKQA010004631.1, read as the reverse complement.
CAAAACGCCGCCCAGGGAGCCTACGGGAATTAGGGTGCCTAAGGCAAAAGAAAACAAACCAAAAGAATGAGACAGGGGATTACTTGATCGGAGGATGTAGCTCCTCGGCGAAGCTCGACGGCGAGACTCTGGCTTCTCTGGTGATGCCCTAGCTGATGCAAAAAGGGGGGTTTTTGGGCTAGGGAAAGGTTGGAGAGGGTTGTTCGATGTGGGCTCGATGCTCTAGAGTGGATTCAAACGCTCGAGAGGCTCATCTGTCGGTGGTGAGGAGGTTTTAAACTTCGGCAGGCTTCCTCCACGTCGTCGATCCTCCTCACAAGGAGCCAATGCCATAGGATTGAGCGCATGGCCAAGGTGGAAGGTACGGAGATCGTAGGGTCAAGGATCAGCGCTGGAATTCTCGGGATTGATTGTCGGTGTTTTCGTCGGAAATCAAGGGTTCGCCGGAATTATTTTTGGATGTTTTATAAGGTTTTTGATTGAAAGTTTAAATGGGATATTGGGCTTATTTAGGCCTGCGAATTGGGCTGTCTTTTTAAGGTTTTTTTTGTTTTGGGATTTTATGGGTTTTAGGGTTTTAATTTTAGGTTTTTTAATTGGGTTTTGTAGGTTTAATTAAAATTCTGATTTTATAATTTAGGGTTTAATTAGTTGGTTCTAAATTAGGGTTTTAATTAGTTTAAGGTTTTGTTTTGGGATTTTTAGGGATTTTTGGGTTTTAATTCTTTAAATTTTTTGTTTTGTTTAATTAGGGTTTTAATTAATTTAGGGGTTTTTTAGGGTTGTAACTAGTTTAATTTTAGGGTTTTAGATTTAATTAAGATTTTGAGTTTAATAGGGTTTTCACTTGATTAAATGGATTTTAGTTAATTTTTACTTTTAATTAGGGTTTTTGTGTTTTAATTAGGGTTTATGGATTTTAATTAGGGTTTTCACTTGATTAAATGGATTTTAGTTAATTTTTACTTTTAATTAGGGTTTTGTGTTTTAATTAGGGTTTATGGATTTTAATTAGGGTTTTTGACTATTTTAATTAAGATTTTGAAAACAATCAAGGTGTAGACACCTTAGTTTTGCAGGCTAAAGTTGTGGTAGCTGGGCTTTTAACCACAAATGAACTCAAACCCTGGTTTAATCCTAAAGCCAGAGATCGCCAAACCCAACAGTAAATGGTCTGAGTCGTGATCCGAGGCCATGCATGCGCACTTGTCTGGCGCACCAGATAGGCGCATTTCACAGGCGCACCAGACAGGCACACCTCTTAGGTGCACCATGCAACCGCACTGGACATGCGTAAAGCCCAAGCAAGCCCATTAAGTCCACCAAAGCCCAAGTAATCCACCGAGGCCCATGAAGCACACCTAAGCCCACTTAGGCCCATGAAGGCCCACTAAGCCCATGAAGGCCCATTCAAATCCACCAGAGCCCACTAAAGCCCATGAAGGTCCATGAAAGCCCATGAAATCCACCGAGGCCCATGAAACACACCTAAACCCACTTAGGCCCATGAGGCCCACTTAAGCCCATGAAGGTCCATGAAGCCCACTTAAGCCCGTGAAAGCCCATTAAAATCCACCAAGGCCCATGAAGCACACCTAAGCCCACCAAGGCCCAAGAAAACACCAAAATCCACCAAAGCTCAAGCAAGCCCACTTAGGCCCATGAACCACCCATTTCTTCAACCCATATTTCAACCCATTTCTTCTTCTTCTTCTTCAAAATTAACCAGCCAAAGGCCATGATCTAGCCACAACCCATCCAGGTGAATCATTTCCCTCCGTTCCTGGCTCACCAAGTTGTCCAGCAGCAACCAAGCTCGAGCCCTCCACGAACTGGGGTCGCCGGATGCTTCACCACGAGCCCAGACAGCCGTTGATCACTGTCGGCGCGTGGGCAGGCAAGATGGAGGTGCGTGGGGGACAGCAAGGTAGTTGCGAGATGCTAGTTTGTTAGGGTAATCGCTGGTTTGTTACGGGTGGTGGTTGTTTGTTAGAATTTTGTTATGGGTTCACCTATATAAGGAGCAGAAACGAAGAAGAAAGGGGGGAGAAAAAACAGAGAGCGAGAGAGGAAGAGAGGAGGAGAGAGGAGAGATCCCAGAGCTCAGAGCATTCCTCCCGTGGCGATCTCGAGCTCCCAAGCCTGCCCTAGTTCCTCCCTCAGCCAACTCCGATCATCCAATTCACTGCCATACCAGGTATGCCCTCCACTAGCCTTACTTCACTTCAATTTTAGCTTCGTAGGACTCCCTCTGTCTTTCTTGTTTGATTCCAACAAGTCCAACGGTTTCCTCTGGTCGGAATCACCCCCTAGGCCTCGTCGAAGTCGTTTTCTGGTGGCCTAGGTGGGGGAGCTGGTTCAGGGCTTGTCCTTGGACCTAGTAGCTTAGGTTTTCCTCTCCTGGCCTCCCTCTTGCTTCTCCACCCCTCAAAACCCCGTTCCGACGCTGCGGAGGCCTCCACCAGAAGCTCGCCAGAATCGTGATGTGTCGCCGGGAAAGAAGACCGCAAACAGTGAAGGAACGCGCGCTTCCCACATTTCCGTGCCTCTCCAAGTCTCCAGGAACGTTCCACGACACTCCCCCTATCCTCCAGAGCAGCAAAGACCTCTCCACGAGCCCTGGATCGCTCCTGTACAGCAGGCGAGGTCTGAGAAACAAGGGAAAGGCTCGATCCTTGCTCCTGGATGATGGAAAACCACCCTCGACACATTCCAAAGCCTCCGAGAGCCCTGGACCGCAGCATCGCAGCCTCTGGAACCACCTTCTTCTCTGACGTCGTCGCCGGAGTCGTGTCGACGGTGAGGGAGATGGGAGGCCCTCTCCAGCCATCAAATCCTTGATCCAAACCGTTGGATCTCCTCCCTTCCTTCTCTTCGTGCTCACTGTGCCCTTCGATCTTAGATCAGGCTTTGGGATGCTTTTGAAGAGCATCCCCAGCAGTCGTCGACGGCGGAGCACCGTCGCCGGCGGTCGTCGATTCTTTTCTTTTAAATAATAATAAATAAATAATTTTCTTTGATTAAATTTCTGAAACTTTTGAGTTGTCAAATACAGGTCCTTTTTTTATTACAAGCTGGTCCTTTTCTCTTACATTTAGGTCCCTACACATTTTTCTTAAATCGTTTGAATAAAGTTTTAACTGAAAATATTGCATTGTCTCCCCTAAGCTTCCCTCATAATGCTTTCCAAGCTTAGAAATTAGACAAAAAACACTTAAGTTTCATGAAATCATTTTGAATGCATATTTCTCTGTTAAAATTGCAAGGACAACCCTGAGAATTCAAATATCTATACAGATGTGGTTTAAATTGTATTTTAACCCCTGAACATTATTGATTTTACACTGAATGAATGTTTTCTAGGGTAACATTACTAAATTACCCCTGAAACTTTCTGATTTCAACATAGATTCTTTTTCTTGCATATTTTACCCTGAATTTCCACAGAATTGCATTAAATGCATGTTTTGATGGCATAATTGCATTTCAATCCCTAGGAACCTTCAATTTGGCTAGAAATGCACAGATTTACACATTTGACCATAGATTTCTTCCAAATTACATGAAATGTGTTTTTCTATATATTTTTGATGGTTTAGCTTTAGAATTTTAGTTTTCATTCAGAATCAGGGTTTTTGGGCAAGGCCCCTGGAAGTCTCATTTTCACACTCTTGCATGCATTTTGCATCTTTTGTTGCTATTTTTCATGGATGTTTTCTCGTGATTTCTTCCTTGCGTTGTGCCCACATTCCTAGCTCGTTTCAAGCTTGGTTTTCTCATAGTTTCCCGGATTTCCATCAATTTTCGTATTTTTTGATTTGATTTGACTTTCCATCGCCCAAGGGCGTACATTAAAAGGCTTAACAAAGCCGACATTGTCCCGAAAGAGGATTATTTTCCCAATTTGATTTTCTAAGATTTCTTCGAATTTCTGCTGATTTGCGAGACACTTTCCGAGAATTTCTTGATTTTCATGATTTTCCTCATCGCCCAAGGGCGTACTGTAAAGCGGCATTCTCAATACCTACATTTGTCCCTCAGATTAACTTTTTCCCTTTATTTCATTTCTTCTCTTTGATTTGGCATGCTTTCAAGTCATCCTTAGCATGAACATTCGGCATAGACAAGCACACACTCATAGACCATTGGCAAGTAGGAAACCTAAAAAGACCGAGTTTCTCCGACGCATGGGGGTACCTAACCCCTTCCCCATGCGTAACCAGAATCCTTACCCTTGCTTTGATCCGCATTCATTTGTGCATTATATCCATTAGGCACGGAGCATACATGTTTTCATCATCTTGTTTGCTTCTTGGATTTCTTGTGTGTTTGGTTTCCTCGTCTTTCCATTAAAAGACTAGGTGACAACTCCTTTCCTTATCCTTTCTCATCTTCCCTTGGTGTTTCCGAGACCAGTCTTCTTCTCCAGATTCACCATCTTCGCTGTGACCGTATCGGGATTCCTCGAGTGCTTCCATGCACTCGGTAAATGAGAGCCGTGCAAGGTTCCACCGGCATGGTCACATAGGGTTTTGATTGTTTTAATTAGGGTTTTGGGTTTAATTAATTAGGATTTTGAGTTTAATCAGGTTTTTGTGTTTTAGTTAGGGTTGTTCATTTGATTAAATGGATTTTAGTTAATTTTGACTTTTTAGGGTTTTTGTTTGATTAATTGGATTTTAAGTGGATTTTATTTGACTTTGACTTGAATTAGAGTTTTTGTTTGATTAAATGGATTTTAAATATTTTAAAAGTGTTTTGTTTGGTTTTAATTTAAATTAGGTCAGAGTGGACTAATGGGGGCTTGATTGGGCTAGGGTTTTTGGTGGTCACAATCCGAGCATCTTCTAGAGGAGTGTGACCATGCCGGACCCGGAGGGAGGCGGGAGAGGGATCACAGCCATGCCAATCTGGATGGCGAAGGCGCAAGGATAAGAAGAAAAAGAAAAGAGGAAAGGAGTCGCCACCTAGTCTTTTAAGGGAAAGACGAGGAAAACCACAAAAGGATGAATGCATGCATGGGATGCAGATAGGAAGGCTGGATGTCTGCTAACCAGAGGATGGGTAAGGATTCCTGTTA
>JAMKQA010004630.1:0-15373 GCA_024699735.1 Posidonia australis | reverse complement strand
CATTGGGCTCTGGCTTGCTAATGGGTTTAGGGTCTGGTTTAAGGGTTGATCACATCCAAAGCAACATACGGATACTCATCTCTGGGTTACCTCAAAATCGGGGTGTCTACAACTGGATTGCACTTTTCAATTGCACTTGGAAGTAAAAACGTAAAAAACACGCGTGAGTGACATCAATGTTACTTAGTACACGTCTACTGAAAATTGAGACTAGAAACACTAGAAACTACAAAAGGCACATAGGAACAATTAAATTGGAGAAATACTAGAATTGTACATACAAACGGCTAAAAATACACTTTACAAATCATGTCTTTTCAAATCATTGTTATCATTTTCTTTGAAATCTCATGCATATTTGAAAACTACTTTTATACATTCTGAAAGGTCAAATGTCGGCTAGAACTAGTTCAAATTACAAGTTAAATCATAGCTCAAAACCACAAATCAAATCACAACTGGAATCTAACTCAAACTACAAGCGAAATCACTGTTAGAGTTTGACTTAAAACTATAAACCAAACCATTGCTCGATTCTAGTTCAAAACCACGTACACTCACAATGTAAAAACCCGTCGAGTCACTCGTGGCCACAAGTACTCGATCAGTTACAAGTAGTTGGCGAGACTTCAACCTTGATCCTACCGTACTACCACAGTGAACTACCCCATGTAGAAGTCGAACTACCGTGATCGTAGTCTTATTTTATCATCATGTCACACAACATGGGGTGCATTCTTATGACGTCCTTTGGTGTCAGAGTATTTGGAGATTCAAACCCCAAACCCAACCAGCATCGACACTAAAGATAATCTAGGTCTCTCATACCCTGGATCCTGTAGTATTACAGTTACAGTCACGAGGTTCAATCCTCGGATCAAAACTCAATAATGACGACATTGGACACATAATTGACCTTTTAGAGGTATTAACACTCTTTTTTGGTTGGTACGGTTTTTCGACTATGTGGTTCTTACTAAAACCACAAAAAACTATTTTAACACAAATGCATTTTCCTTTGAAAATCCCCTTTTTAAAACATTTATCGCATAAACCATTTCTCATAACACTTTCCTTACAGAATCAATTTTCGTATTTCAAATGCCTCTTTTTATCTCATGAAAAGTATTATAGAAAACTATGACCAATCACGCTGGTCAGTCATGTCAGGAACCCTTGCTGGCTCCTTGTGCCACTAAATCACACTATCTGGTCGCACTACCAGGTTGCAGGCACTACTCGCACTAGTATGTCACGCCTACCAGTCCCACCTGAGCTATGACAGAAAAGAAACTGAACAGAAAGTTGAAAACCGAATCAAAAATACTCGAAATACTTCAACCAGTCACCGACAAATCCTTGATTCACCTTTAGATACTCAGAGCATGCAAGCCTACATCTCTTCTACGATTTATACCAAAACAAAGGAGAAGAACATGGTGGGGACATGTACACTTAGTTTGCTGGTGATACTTCCTTTCTTCGCGAGCTTTTTGACGTGCTCACTCCTTCGACGATCGCTCCTCCTTCGACACAGGTCCTCACTCTCACTCTTTCTTTTCTTCCTCACCTTCTCTACTCTCTTTCCTAGCTTTTATACGCCCTCTGTTCTGGATAGTTGCCTAGAAATTCCAGGTAGATGGTGCCATAGGATGAGGTGCGGGGTGGTGTAGGGCATAGTGCCCTTTTAGGTGGCGGTGTCGGCGTGGTGATATTAAAGCGAACATTGTGCTTTGTCTGACATTCATAGCATTTATTGTTTTATGTACTACGTGCTAGCTATTTGCACCTGCAATTTGTGCCACCTATGTTTGTCACCTATGTCTACTTGAAAATTATGTCGACTATTCCTACCTGCAACAGTCGTTAGTCCTATGCACTAACCCATACCACACAAAGCCAAGGAAAAGTCACAAACAATGCCAAGGAAACAAACACAAATCCTTCATGATTACCATCAAAGACTCATAATTATAGGTAATCAAATCCCAGCTTATTTAGATTACATTTAAATGGATATCAATTCTCATTGTAAGGTTATATCATTTTTGGATTTTCTAGGCTACAAACCCATGGTCCCATTCCATGATCACCCTTAATGGTGCAAACATTACATCCTACCCCTTTAAAGAATTTGGTCTTTGAAATTCACTTCTAACAAAATAAGTGGGGGTACCGTGACCAAACATCTGCCTCACATTCCTAGATAGCCTCTTTTTTTCCAAGGTGCTGCCATTGAACAAGTACGAGGGGAATTATTTTATTTCTAAGGACCTACTTCTTTTGGTCAAGTATCTTAACAGTGTTCTCCACCATAGATAAATCTTCCTGTAACTCCTCTGGCTACACTGGTATCATCTAGGATGTATCCGCCAAGCACTTCTTTAGTATAGACACATGGAAAATGCTATGCACACTTGAAAGTTTCAGAGGTAGATCCAACTTATATTCTACTTCACCAACTCTTTAGGAAATCTGATAGAGTCTAATGTAGTAAAGACTCAGCTTTCCCTGCTTTCTAAACTTTGCCACTCCTTTGGCTAATGATACGTACCTTTAAAAAAATGAAGTCTCCTACTTCGAATTCCAAAGATCTCTGCCTCCTATCGGTGTAGCTTTTTTGTCTACTTTGTGCAGCTACCAACCTTTTCTGAATCAGGTCTACTTTGTCTACATACTACTGTACATGCTTTGGGCCCACAAGCTGTCGTTCGCTTATCTTATTCCAACAAGTGGGTGTTCTACACGGTCTGTCCTACAGAGCTTCATATGGTGCCATCCCAATGCTAGAGTGATAACTGTTGTTGTAGGTAAACTCGATCAATAGCAGGTGGTCCTCCCAGTTCCCTCCAAAGTCTAAGGCACAAGCTCACAATATGTCTTCCAATGTCTGAATAGTTCTTTCAGTTTGACCGTTTGTCTAAGGGTGGAAGGCGATGTTGAAATTCAACAGTGTGCCAAATGCTTTCGGCAATGTCTCCCAGAATGTCGATGTAAACCGAGTGTCTCTGTCAGACATGATCAACATTAGAACTGCATGCAACCAAGTTACTTCAAGCATGTATAACTTTTTCAGCTACGACAAGGAAAGATTCACCCTCATGGACAAGAAGTGTACCGACTTTGTGAGTCGATCCACAATTACCCAGACTGTATCATTCTTTCTCCTAGTTTTGGGTAATCCTGTCACGAAGTCCATCGGTACATGCTCCCATTTCTAAACTGAAATATTCAGAGGTTGCAGAGTCCCTCTGGGCTTTTGATGCTCAATCTTCACCATCTGGTAGGTTGTACACTTTGCCACATGCTCAACAATTTCTTTCTTTATCCTTGGCTACCAGAAATTCTTTTTTAGATTTTTGTACATATTAGTGCTTCCTAGATGAATTATGTATTTGGACTGGTAGGTTTCGTCTAGCAATCTTTGTTTCACCTCCTCCATTTGAGGTACATATAGGCACAAATTATATTTGAGCCCTTCATCCATACCAACAAAGAAATAAGGCACCTCTTTTGTCTCCAGTTTTTTTCCAGATTTCTTACATAAAATGGTCCAATTACTGAGTTGTCACAATTACTTCTAGTAGACTTGGGTGAATAGACAGATTTGCCGTCTATGCTCTAGTAGGTCCCTAAGACTACCTTGATGATCTACACTCAACCAATCATTCTAGTAGATGCCATTCCTTGATCATTAGGTTAGCCACAATTTAGGTGCGTCTGCAACCACATTAACCTTTCTTGGGTGATAGAATAGACTAAAGTCCTAGTCCTTGAGGTATTCCACCTGCCTCTACTATCTCAGGTTCAGATCCTTCTACATGAATATATACTTCAAGCTCTGATGATTTGGATACCTTGAATTATTTGTCATATAGGTTGTGCCTTCAAATTTTCAATGCAAAAACCACTATAGCCATCTCCAAGTCGTGGGTGGGGTAATTCTTCTTATGGTCTTTCAACTGGCGGGAAGCATTCACCACCACCTTACTATGTTGCATTAAAACATACTCCAATCCAGTCCCACAGGCATTACTATATACTGTGAAATTGTCGCTCCCAAAAGGTAGTGTCAAGACTAGAGATGTGACTAGATGAGCTTTCAGCTCATTGAAGCTTTTCTCGCACTGTCAGTCCCATAGAAAAGAAACTTTCTTCCGTGTGAGTCTAGTTAGAGGTGCTGTGATCTTAGAGAAGTCTTGGATAAACCTCCAATAATATCCTACTAAATCCAATAAACTTTTGATTTCTATCACATTCTTAAGTCTAGCTCGACTGTTTACTGCTTCTATCTTTGTTGAATCTACTTTAATTCTTTCTCCAGAGATGATATGGCCAAGAAATGTGACTACTTTCAGTCAAAACTCACATTTAGAGAACTTAGCATAAAGCTGATGTTGTTTCAGTGTCTCTAGCCCAATTATCAAATGCATCTGGTGGGTTTCTACGTTAGGAAAGTACACTAGTACATCATTAATAAACACCACTATAAATTGATCCAGGTAGGGGCTTGAATACTCTATTCATCAGGTCCATGAAAGTAGTCGGTGCATTCGTCAATCCAAAGGGTATGACCAAGAACTCATAATGGCCATGCCAAGTTCGAAAGGCTGTCTTGTGTACATTTGATTCCTGAATTCGGAGTTGGTGATAACTTAACCTCAAGTCGATCTTTGACAAGACCAAGGCTCCTTGTAGTTGATCAAACATATTATCTATCCTGGGCAAAGGGTACTTGTTCTTCAAGGTGATTTGGTTCAACATCTAATAGTTTATACATTGTCGGAGCGAACTATTCTTTTTCTTTACGAATAACACATGCGCACGTCAAGGTGATACATACACTTGGCTTGATAAACTCTTTGTCCAATAACTCATGCAGCTGGTTCCTGAGTTCCCTCAATTATGTAGTTGCCATCCTGTAAGGGGTCTTCGAGATAGGACTTGAGCCTGACATCAAATCAATTAAGAACTCTACTTCTTTGTGTGGCGGCATACTATGTAACTCCTTTGGGAAGACATCACAGTACTCTTGAACAATTGGTATATCTTGTACCCTTGAAGCAAGTGAGGAGGACGCTGTCACATTAGTCAAATATCCTATATATCCTCTTGCTAGATGGCAATAGGCCTTTATTATTGAGATTACCATCTTCAGTTCTCCTAGTCTTACTTCTTGTACCATATACCATCTATGGCTTGGACATTCTATCAATACTCTCTTTTTGGCATAGTTGATCATTACTGAATGTTGTGTCAACTACTCTATGCCTAGAACGACATCATATTCTTGCATATCCCTTATTATCAGACTAACTTTGAAATCTTTGTCTCCCAACTTAACATCAACTAACTGTAGATATTTCCATGCTAGGTTGTATTCTCCTAATGGAGTCACCATGTCAAGGTGAAAACCAATCTAGACAGCCTTTCTCCAATCTTAGCTGTAAACGACTCAGAGACAAAGGAGAATGAACTCCTTGAGTTGAACAAAACTCTAGTCATATGGTCAGCCACCAGAAAAGAATCTATTAACAACACACATCATAACCACAAATCATAATTATTATAGGGAACAGTATTGGATACATAACTACAGAGGGAGTGAAATATCCATAATACATAACTCATTATTGCTCATTACCCTTTACAATGTTCCCTGAAGGATCGACATCTAGAGTAGTTATTGAGAACATTCGTCCTTTAGTCGGTTGGCGAGGTGTGTCTCCAGCTAGCTTTAGAGGATCAAGACAACTTTGCTAAATGTGCTTGGTCTTTCCACAGTTGTAACACACCACATTGTTGAGTTTCGCTGTTGATGAGTACACTACGATGCTATGTGCCCTGTCCGTCCACAGACGAAGCAAGATCTTTCCCCCCCACAAGCCACTGCTCGAACTAGTTTGATTGTATCTGGCACCACCCTTTCCACTAAAGTTGCGTCCTTCTCCAACAGTTAACTTAGAATGCTTCTTCCTTTTCTTTTCGGAGCTCCCAAAACTTCCAAAGCTCGGTATCCTAGAAGTAGAAGGTCGAGAAGCAATCATCTTTCCTTTCCCTTTGGGTAGGCTTTCCAGGAATAGCCTGTGCTCATCCTCGTACTGGGTAGCCAGGTCTACAGCGTCCACCAAGGTTTGACATTGATACCTTAGGATTTTTGACCTAAGCTTTGGGTTCAATCCTTCCACAAACCTCTTGGCTCGACAATGCTCGATATCAAACGTCTGTGCAAACTACTCTAGTGGGGTGAAGGTTGCCTCGTACTCTGCCACTATCATGCTACGTTGCTTCAGATTCCAAAACTTCCTATCCAGTCTATTCTTCTCATGTTCTAGGAAATACTTTTCATAAAAGACGTCCCAGAAATTTTCCCAGGAGATCATTAACAGGTTAGAGTTTGGAAACTTTATGTGGCACATGGCTCTCCACTACTGGTCCACGTCGCCCTTGAACAAGAAGGAGGCTAGCTAAATCCATTTCTCTGTTGGACACGCTATGCCCTCCAAGATCTTTTCTACCTCCAACAACCACGTCTCACACTCTTCCAGCTTGCCTTGGCCATCAAAAGTCAGTGCGCTCAACCAAAAAAATTGTTTGAGCTATGGATCTCCCTTGGTCTCAGCTGTGTTCCTGTTAAGGGACTAGATGATCCCCCACATCATGTTGCTCAATTTCTGTCGCATTCCTCTTCAACCACTATCTTCCTTCACATTAGAACTTGATGTGGGAGTTCTACTTCTGCCTTTGCCTCTAAGAGGCATCTTGCTGCCATCACAAAACACAATGAATCAGGTGCAAATGCTTCATATTGTATAGTCCCTATGGAGCCATTAGACTGAATACCTTAAGCTGGTGTATTTAGTATAACCTAGGCTCTGATACCAATCTGTAACGCCCCATTGTGCTACATACTAGTATCAACACTACCCAAGCATTTATTAAACTAATTAATTATGAAGACTAAGATTAAAAATGAAAATTTCAATTATCTACCTCTACCCAGAACCACAGTGTGCGACTGTGTGGCTCCTAACTTATGCACCAGTATTGGATTGCACTTCTTAATTGCATCTGGAAACAAAAATATTAAAAATACACTTGAGTGACATCAAAGTCACTCAGTACGTGCCTACCGAAAACTGAGACCAGAAACACTGGAAACTACAAAAGGCGCATAGGAACAACTAAACTAGAGATACTAGAATCGTATGTACAAACAGCTAGAAATCTACTTTACAAATCATGTCTTTTCAAATCATTGTTATCATTTTCTTTGAAATCTCATGCATATTTGAAAATCACTTTTATGCATATGGGAATGTCAAATCTCGGCTAGAATCCAACTTAAATCACAAGTTAAATCATAGTTCAAAACCATAAACCAAACTACAACTGGAATCTAGCTCAAACCACAAGCCAAACCACAGCTAGAATTTGACTCAAAACTATAAGCTAAACCACAACTTGATTCTAGCTCAAAATTAGGGACACACACAATGTAAAAACCCATCAAGTCACCTGCCGCTACAGTATTCGACTAGCCATAAGCAGTTGGTGAGGCTTCAATCCTGACCCTACTGCATTGCTGTGGTGAACTACCTCATGCAAGAGTTTAATCGCCCCAACCACAACCTCATTTTATCATCATGTCACATAGTACGGGGTGCGTCCTCATGACACCCCTTGGTGCCTAAGTACTTAGGGATTCGAACTCCAAACCTGATCAGCATCGATACTAAGGGTAATCTGGGTCTCCTATATCTTAAGCCTTGTAGTACTACAGTCACAGTCATGAGGTTCCATCCTCGGATCAAAAACTCAGCAACTATGACCTCGGACACGTAATCGACCTTTTAAAGGTATTAACACCCTTTTTCAGTTGGTACAGTCTTTAGCTACGTGGTTCCTACTAAAACCATGGAAAACCATTTCAAAACATTTGCATTTTCGTTTGAAAATCCCCTTTTTAAAACATTTATCACATAAACCATTTCTCATACTACTTTCCTTATAGAATCAATTTTCTTATAAGGAAGATGCCTCTTTTTTTCTCAAGAAAAGTACAGCAGAAAACTCTGACCAGCACTGGCCACGCTGATTAGTTGTGCTTGGAACCCTTGCTAGCTCCTTTTTAAAACATTTATCACATAAACTACGAGGTTGCACGCACTACTTATGCTGGTATGTCACGCCTACCAGTCGCACCCTAGCTATGACCAAAAAAAAAAAAAAAACAGAGGACAGAAAGTTGAAAATCGAATCGAAAAATACTCAAAAAACTTCGACCATTCACCCGAAAAATCCTCGATTCACCATTAGATACTCAAAGCATGCAAATCTACATCTCCTCTACAATTTATACCAAAACAGAGGAGAAAAACAAGGTAAGGACGCATATGCTTAGTTTGTTGGCGATCCTTCCTTGCTCCGACGAGCTTTCCGGTGTCCTCACTCCTCTAATGACCGCTCCTCCTTTAGCACAGGCCCTCACTCTCATTCTTTCTTTCTCTTCCTCACCTCTCTCTTCCTCACCTTCTTTGCTCTCTTTCCTAGCTTTGCTACTCAAAAGCGGGTTATGAGGTGTTTTTATACACCTTTTGCCGTTGATAGTCGCCTGGAAATTCCTGGTAGATGGAATGGTAGAGCGAGGTGAGGGGCGATGCAAGGCATGGCACCTTGTCAGGCGGCGGAGTTGGTGTGGTGATATGACAACAGACACTGTGCTCTATTTGACATTCACGACATTTATTGTATTATGTACTGCACGCTGGCTATTTGCATCCGCAATTCGCGCCACCTATATCCACCACCTATGTTTGCCTGAAAATTACATCGACTATTCCCATCCGCAATAGTCACCAGTCCTATGTGCCTGACCGTACAAAGCTAAGGAAAAGCCACGAACAATGCCAAGGAAACAAACACAAATCCTTCGTGATTACCATTAAAGATTCATATGATTACAGGTAATCAAGTCTCAACTTATCCAGATTACATATAAATGGATATCAATCCTCATTACAAGGTTACATCATTTTTGGATTTTTTGGGCTACAAACCCGTGGTCCCATTCTTCGATCCATCCTTAATGGTGCAAATATTACAATAGGGTAACTACAAATGTCACAATGTAAAGAACCATTCTAGTCCCTTTTTTGCAAGTGAGCTTAGAAAGAATTTTATCATGATTGTATAATGATCTGCGTCCCCCATCATTTAGAATGTTATAACAACTCTTCATTGTAAATACATTACTATTGGTGAGATACCAATAAATAACATCATTCCCATTAGAAAATTGAGTTGAATTTAAAATATCATATAATCTAACAACACCAAGAATTGGAAGCTGAGAAGAATGGAACATTTTGTTTTCAAAAATCACTTGACCCTTGATAGGATACACCCATAAAATCTTCTACAAAGAGCACTTCTTGTTCTTAGCCAGGGAATAAAGATCATATAGGTCATATTTCAAAGGAGTATTAGTGCCCCAGTGATTTTGCCAAAATAAGATTTTCATCAATATTCACTGTAAATATCAGAAATGTGTTAATCATAGGGTATTGATCTTTTAATTCTTACCAAAGTCATGAGGAATTTCAAGAAGAAACATTTAACAAAGCAACAACGCCATTATGATGGAGATATTTGCTTCTAATAAGGGTGGGTAATTTAAGATGATTATTATTTTCTAGGATTTGTCAAAGAAGCTTGCATTTAAGAGTAGAGCAAAAGTTTTGAGATTGATAATCCCTAGTTTATCTTGGTTCTTATGTCTACAAATAGTTGCCACTTCATTAGTGGAATACCTAAAGGACCATAAGGATTGGAAATCCATAGAAATCTTCTACATATTCTATCTATTTCTTTTTCCACCCTAACAAATAAGTAAATGTAACATTCGTGCCTAGATTATCTAGATAAATGTAATTAATGTAAATTATGTGTGTAATCTGGATAATTAGGTTAATGATATGAAGAGAACTCATGATGAGCACCCTCTCAGATATTGGTAATTATCTCTGACTTCCCTACTATGTGGTATTTTTGATATTTGTGTTCCACATGTGTGGGAGTGGGACTCAGAAGAATTCCAGTCAAAACAATGTATAGTGAAAATTCTATTTTATTTTGTATCTTCTCTCCTACCATGCCATGCTCATACCTCGAGCCATGCCTCCTTTGCTCCTCTACACCCTGACCCCATGCCCTACAATGCCACCTGAGATTTCAGGTGGTGGAAGGCAGCATCTTGTAGGAGAGGATGGCGACAAGCGGAGGGTGGCTATAAGGGGAGAGGAGGGGCGGTCGACTAGGAGCACGGGAGAAAAAAGAGAGAGAGTAAGAGAGACCAGAGAAGCAGAGAGAAGTGAGTGAGAGAAAGAGAGAAGGGTTGTTGCTGGTAGAGAGGCTCGTTAGAGGACCAAGGGAGTCCCAGAGCTCACTGAAGTAGTAGGCAAATAGATGGGATGGAGAGAGGATCACCGAAGATCAACTTTTAATACATGTCCTCCTTCTTCTTTCTCTCTGTTCTAGTTTAGAATCACTGAATAATGCCATGATCAAGTATGAAATGCATGAAAATGGGTAGATTAGAGTTAAATCATGGATGTATGTTGATTCTATGATTTTTCCATGATTTTACAAGCATTTATGATTGAATTTTGAGAGTCATGCTACAATAATGAAGAATGGGTTTCATGCCTTGTGATTTTTATATCATCGGATATATGTGATGATTTTTGATGAGATTTGTCCCAAAAGAGAGTAGACTTTGTATGATAGAATATATGTTTTATGTAGGATTTGTAGTGTGTCGAAGAAAGGTCCGCCAAGGGCCCCAAATCCGGTGAGTTTTGGCTCAAGGCAGGTGGCCGTTTTTCTGAAAGACAGGTGATTCGACATACTAAACGAGTTCGGTATGTTGATCTATAGAATTTCGGCATGCCAAACCAAGGCCTGAGTCACCTTTCAGATTTTAGGCAGTTTGGCATATCGAATAAGTTTGATATGCCGAACCAGAGGATTTCGACATACCGAAGAATTTTGGTCTGCTAAATCAAGCCCCAGAATTTGTTTTTAGAAGTTTTTTTATAAGAATGGATTTTATGCCTAATTTATGTGTTTTGGCATATTGTTTAGTAAGAGTTTTCTAGAGATTTATAGAAGAGATATTTCAAAAGAAAAGAATAGTTTTACAGAAAGATTTTTGTAATAGAAATGATTAGAAAAGAGTTTTGGAAAAGAGAAATGCATATTTTAGAAAAGAGATTTTAGAGTTTTTGAGTTGACCCCAGGTGAAAGAAACTAGGTGATCAGAGAATTAGTGTTGGCTGGACTGTGTGCTTAGTCAAGCGAGATGGTGTTAGTCAGGTTGGGTGAGGTAGCTCGAGAGTTTGTGATGGACCAAGTAGATAACCCTAGAGCTCGCGATGGACTAAAGTCACCAAAAAGCTTAAAACACCAAGACAAGATAGAGGGGCGTCATGAGGAGACGCATCCCTATGCAATGAGAATAGAAAAGAAAAGAAAAAGAATAGAGAGGTCCGTTGGCTGGGACGGTGGTATGCCCTGCACAGGGACTTACACCGTGGTAGTACAGGAGGTTGAGGTTGGTGCCTCTTCCAACTGTGTGTGGCCATGTCACCTCTGATCAATGTGACATCAGAAAAAGAGATTTTCAGATTTCAGCTTTAGAATTGGTTTTAGGCTAGAATCGAGCTTGATTCTGGCTTTTGAATTTTAGCCAGATTCTACTCAAGATGAGACCAGTGCTTTAGGGTTAGTTCTAGCCAAATTTTGTGTTTTGTAAGATTTAAGATTCAATATTTAGGCTAGAACCTAGTCTCAGAATAGTTTTCCAGAAATATGTAAGATTAGAGCATGGTTTCCAAAAAAGAAAGAAAGTTTGGAAAGAGCATGTTTTACCGGGTTTTCCTTGAAAAGGGTTTTCAAGAATTTTAATCCGAGTTCCGGTTTAGTAGGAATCAGATTAGAGATTTAAAGAAAAGCTTTCTAGAAAAGATAATTGGAGTTTTATTTTGGAAACCTAGGTTTAGAATTTTGACCGTTTTCCGTTGTTTTGTTGGAGGCACGTACTGGTGACTTAGAAGTCACTTATGCGTTTTTAATTGTTTGATTTTCAAGTGCATAATTGGAGTGTGGTTAGTTCTGGTGCTCGAGATTTTTGAGAGCCACCATAGGTTTGGGTAGTAGTTAGTATTTATTCTAATTTCAATTCTTACTAGTTTAGCAGACTTAGACTTAGTTTAGAACTATTCTGTGGCACCTTGTGGTTGCGGGGTGTTACAGTAACGGACAGAGAGATAGTAGATAGGTACTGCAGAAAGGATTGAGTTTAGAAGAGTAAGCCTACCTCCAAAAGATAAATACTTGGATTTCCAAGACTCTAGATTGCTTATAATTTTATTAATAACTGTTGTCTAATCATTGTAGGATGCCTTTTTATAATGCAGAGGAAGCCCTAAGTATGGCAATGGAAGAGAAGATTGGGAGCAGCAAGTATGGCACTATATCTACTAGTTAGAACATTAGAGATACCAATGCCAATAAGAGAGGATTTATTAAAATTAATTTTAAGCCTAGCACAAGCTTGAAAACAATATAAAATTCTTTTAAGATTGACAATGCATTGATCAAATGGCTTCAAGAAAATAAGAGTATCATAAGTATATTGGATATTCATCATCATAGAGCTATTATGAGGAAATTTAATTCCTTTAATAAGATTGTTTTGTCTTCCTAAGTTTAGCATCTTGCTAAGAATATGTGTCACAATAATAAACAAGAGAGGAGATAGAGGATCACTCTACCTTATGTTATTTGAAACTCCAAAAAAGCCTATAAAGGATCCATTAACCAGGATTGAAAATCTTGCTGAGTAAATGCACATTTTCATCTAGGCTATCCATTTTTCACCAAATCCAAATCCTTTGAGGGAGTCTAAAAGAAAGTGTAATGATTTGCACTCGAGCCGTCACCCCAATCTAGCTACTATTTTTTTTTAAGTCTATGTCTAATAGTAAACAACATAAATAAATGAATTATTAACTGGATTAAACTAAATTAACTACTTACCCAGAATCCTCTATGAGTGGTTGATTGGCTCCAGCTCCGAGCACATTAGCAAATTCCTCATCCTATTCTGCACCTGAGAAAACATCAACAAAGCACATATGAGTGATCACTAAAAGGTCACCCAACACATGCTCCCACTAAACCCACACTATCCTAGCATCACCCTCGGATACCGTACACAACCACAGGGTAGAACTCTTTGCTCCAACAAAACACACACTCTGACACCTGTCATGGGTGCCATAACGCCACAACAGAGCAACACAATCTTACCCCACAACAGCAGGTACTTGAAAACATGTCTTTAAAAAAAAACTTTTCTTTTCTTTTTAAAACCACTTTCATGTCTTTCAAAATCATTTCTTTCTTTCAAACCATATGCATACTTTTCAAAACTTATGTATACTTGAAATAGCCACTCCTACCAAATTAAGTCCACAACCACTGAGGAGTGCCATATAGACACCGAGTCTCTGTTCAGTCAAACAAATAATCATATCACAAAATGGGCACTACTCCCCAACTTTGAAACTACAACGCCACCTATTGGTGTAACCACTCAATGCCCCTCACGGACTCAAACAACACAACACCCCTCATAGGCCCCAACAATACAATGCCCCTCGCAGGCAAAAACCACAAGCCACAACAAACACTGGCTACAAGTAGCTACTAGGGTCACAACCTTGAGCTTGCTACACTACCATAGTTGGCTACAACCATCTGACTCGGCTCACAGGCCTCTCTCTGGTGTGTTGTGCTGCCCAGTGCCAAGCCGGGCGCCAGGCAACCGATACCTAGCCACAAGCAATCCATCGAAGTGTGACCAATGGTGTATACATTGTTGCGGCGGGAGTCCCCGTGCGGGCATGCCATCACCTTGACCAACGGGCCTCACTGTCGACCACGTAGGTCTCAACTAGAATAGGAATGCGTCTCCTCATGATGCCCCTGTGTGCTTGGACAGTCGAGGACTCTCACCTCAGGTCCTGCCAACATAGACTAAAAAGGAGTAACCTTGGTCTCTTTCAACTGGCCCCACAGAGTCTCAGTCTTGGTACCCGTACTACTACGGTGCCACACCTAGCTACACATAGGTCTCATACCCCTTGGGCTTGCTGTCATGTACCTCTATGTACAGTCAGTACCTTAGGTCGTCGGCACCCGAAACAAACGGAGTGTCATACCTCTAAGTCTAGTCGGTACTTTGACCTGTGGACCTCAACTTTAGCCTCGTGGATGACAATCCAGGAGTTTCATACCTCTAGGATACGACAAGCACTTACCTCAACCTCTTGGTCTCTTGTCTCATCCTAGGAAACATGCTCGACCATCAAAGGATGTCATCACACCCTCTGGTCCCAGCAACATGCCTCGTTGATTTCTTGGCCTCAGCAAACAGAAAGCTCCCAAAAACCTTTCAAAACCTTTTTTGCAAACTATGTAAGTCTTTTCCAAATTCTTTTGGAAATCATTTTCAACCATTTTTGGAATTATTTCAAAACACCTCAGAAACACCATCGAAACACAACCAACTCAAGGCAACACTTTTAAATCCCCTTTTGAAAAACTAATTCTTTTTGGAAAACCACTTTTCAAACCACTTTGGGATTTTCTTTCTCAAATTGCTTAAACCTTGGTTAAGCAAACACATTATTTTGTTCCAAAATCCTTTTCAAAATTCATTTCAAAATGATTTAAAAATCTATTCTGAAGTATCACAAAACACTAGTCCCAAAGCTGCCCAAAACTAGAAACCAGAATCATAGCTCAAAACAAAGCTTTGACAGTTCTACTGTCAGGCCCAAACAACCAGACCAAAGCCAAGGCAACAGTCTCGAAGTCTCACTTGACTTACAAGACTAGACTCCAACATAGAATCTCAACTAGAACCCAACGTTTTGGTACCAAGGGTGCAAGACGCCTACTTACTCGTGTCCCTTGGAAACACAGCCAGCTCAAAATCAAAACACCCAGAATTGTGCCACTAAATCCTCTTTCAGTGCAACACACACCAGACCAACCAACATTAGTCCTCGGGACGACATCGTGCTCCTTATTGTCTATTTTAAACTATTGGAAAAGAGACTTAATACATCTAAGTCATATTGACTTTTAATCTATCCACACTTCTGGGATTTCTTGCTAGCTCATTTCAGGCAAACCCTAAACCATTCTAGAGATTATCCTAATCATTATTATGTCAATTAATTACCTCACTAAGATTAACATTATATATATATATATATATATATATATATATATATATATA
>JAMKQA010004629.1:0-13079 GCA_024699735.1 Posidonia australis | reverse complement strand
TAAATGTTTCATCAGTAAAAAATAAAAAATCAACCTACGTACATTTGTTCAAACAAATGTTAATGTTTTTCTTAGAAATTTCAAAAACTAAATTTTAATCCTTCTTAAATTTGTTCTTTACTGATTATGTGTAATATGTATCTAGCATTTTAATTTTATATTCAAAATCTTAGCAGCGTATTTGTTTAATTCTTTTCTTGCATGTTGTCCACACGTGCATTTCACTAGAGGTCTGGTACCTATATAGGAAGGAGAGACATATCATACACACTCCATTTTTAACAGTACCTATAAAATTGAGATGAGCATTGTAAAGACAATATAGATTAGCTCTTAATTGAAAACTACACATACTTAACCAATGGTCTGTTTGGTTAGCTTCTAAGGTGTAGATTCTAACAGAAGAGACTAAAATACTTGAATGTAATACCAAATTAATAGACCACATTAACGCAGATTCTTGTGGAAGCCACTAGCTCCTAGCATGTGAAATAATCTACTAATTATAGATTATAGAGAAGCTACAATTGAGTGCTTTTGTGGGAAGTTGTGAGTTTTTTATTTTTCAAAAATTATCCTTGTGATCTTCACTTATTTGGTTTGGATGAAAGTATATTGGTCTATTGATCTAAAAGTTAAAGTCCATGATCTGTATGAAAAATATTAGTGAAACAAAAACCAAAGGAAACAGAAATTAACAGAATTTATTTTTCATTTGACCAAATTTTTGGTATTTGTGCTTGTTATTGAAAACAAACAAAAATGTGTTTTTATTGGAATTCTACACTATGTATGTACGCGGAAATGAAAATCCTTTTAGCTTTTATACTCTGGAAACGAATAGAAATCGTTTTCTTTTCCAGTGAAGGCACAAACACCACTTAAAAAATTGATCAAAAGGAAACTAATTTCCTTTCCTTTGGTTTCCTTTAGATTTTGATGGCACAAACTCCCCTAGGATAAGTGGAAACAAATAGATCTTTAAGTCTTTAGTTGAGATAATTTTCAAATTCTCTTGCTGTGTAAGTCTGCAGACTTTTGGTAACTTAATTAAATCTACAACTTCACACAAAACAACACAATGAAACAACTACACATCACTATAAGGACAACTAAAGCTTTTGTATGTGCTGGTCTTTTTAGAACACCACCTTCTGTATTTCAAGAGGAAAATGTGACCAAGACAATTGAAATCATCTAGGTTCGAGAAAGGAGATGAAAAGGCTAACATAGTGGTCGCTCTATCATTAGTAGAAACCTTGGTGGTGATATTTGCATTCTTTACTGACAATTACCATATCTCATTAGAATGAAAACAAAGAATTGCATACTCTAGTAATTCAAAAAAAAATTGGGAGCATACATAATGAGTACATTATTGTTACATATTTTATGTTTTATATTTATCTATTTTATATATAAATAATATTATTCTTGGTGTTTTGTGTAAATTTTACAGAAATCTAAGGACTTAAAAAGAACTTAGAAAAAGGAAGGGAAAAGAATAAATGTGTACAAAAATTCAAATCTAAATTCAAATTAAGATTATATTTGAACTAGAAAAGAGAAAATTTTGCACAAAGAATGTGGAACCACATTGAATATTCAAAGTCAAATTTTTACATGCTTAAAGACTTGAAAAAATATCATACATACGATTGGAACAAATCAGATAAAAATCTAGATTACTTGGGCACTCTCAAGTGCCCAAATGCATGGATGGTGCCTCCTTAGCGCCCCTGGATCAAAATTATGACATGATCTTTTGTTGTTATGATTTTAAGTTGTAATTATTAAGTATTTGAAATCAAAATTTAAATTTTGTAATCATAATTATTTCTGATGTGAGAAATGCCTTGTAAGTCTATAAGTCCCTCTTTGGATGTAGAATAAAAAAAGTAGGAATAAGTGAAAAGTTGTATTAGTATTTTGATGATATTGCTATTCAATTTGGAAGTGATTTTTTGTTAAAGGTGAATAAGCGTGTATAGGGAGATATTCTGATTTAGATGAAAAGTAGAATAAGTATCAAAATAAGTGTTGGAATATGTAAAAAATATGTAAATTAATAATAATCAACTTGATTATTAAGATATATATTTAGTTTAAAATATGTATACATTATATTATATATGTATTACTTTTTAGACAAAAAATAAGCACATTGTATATATACATGTGTGAGAATAACTTAGCGGAATAACTTTCTTCCACCTTTTCTATGGAATAACTATTTGGAATAAGTAAATCAAAATACAAATTACTATTTCGCTTTTATTCCACTTTTTGACTTGTTAAATGGAATTAATATTCCAATTCTACCTTTATTCCAGCCTTTACTCCAAATCCAAACTTGGGCTAAAAGAACCATTGTTGGAAATCTATGGGAGAATCTTCTACCCTTTAAGCTTAGACTAGAGTTTGGATTATTTTCCTTTCCTATTTCGAAAAGCTTCAAATATTATCCTTGTTGCAATATCAGGTTTGTAGATATTCTATATACTTTTGCATTTCCGAAAGTTAATTAAGGATAAGAAACTTTGAGGTGCCTATATCACATAACTAGGAATATTTAACATATATTATAAATTTTTCACAATATCTTAAAAACATTACTTAATGCGAGTTTATTAGCTATGGCAGAGTTAATACTCTTGTTAAGCTCAAATTAGTAGTGAGTTTGAGTACCTTAACAATGAAAAAATGTTTTTATCATTTTATAAAATTTCTGAAATTATTCCAGACTTTTAATATATCTCTTTTAATTAATAAAGAAATAAAAGAGAAAAACTACAAAAAATTCATTCATTGCCTTTAAGACAGGCGATGGGCTTTGTCACCTCTCCCATTGGTGATAGAGGTCGTCACTAACTAAAGAGGCAATGAGCATCTTGAAAATTTCTTACCTAACATTTGGTCATCCTAGGATTTCATATATTATCTTTAATTTTTCAGAAATATTTTAATATTATTCCCATGATAATTAATATTTCTATGATTTTCCTAGCAATTAAATACATGATATATATTTATAGACTTTTAAAAATAGCAACTAATTGAGAAAAATTCTAGAAAATTCATGACATCCATTTTAAAGTAGTATATTTTTAGGCTTGATAAGAACTTAAATTCGAAGTTAATTATCACATTTTTAAATATTATTACTATATTTAATTCAAAATAATATTACATTATGAAGATAATCCAAAATATCTAAGTAGTTATGAATTTAAATTTATTCCAAAATATCCAAAAAAGTAATTAACCTCCTCTACGAAAATATAGAAGATATTTATTTTAATTTTAGTTTAAATTCAAATTTATTATAAATTGATTTTTGTTACAAAGAAAATTTTAAAAATGGATATTAAGTCCAAAACGGTTTCTAGGTTTTTAACAAATTAGTTTGTGATTTAAATTTTAATTAATTTGAATTTTAAGAGTTGTTGCCTGTGTTATCACTTATTACCTTAAATCCATTATTTTATATATATTTTCCATGTTTAGAAAATGAATGTTCCATGAATATTTTGATGACTTAAAATATCTAATTTTAAATTCAAATTCAAATTCAAATTTAAATTTAAATTAAGATTTACTCATTTTTCAACAAGATGACGTTGGAAAATATTATATAAAAAGTCCTCTAAACTTAGAGATAAAAGTAGCTAGATGTGGGTTTTGAAAGGGGATCTTTTGAAGCTTTTGAGAGGAGACTCTGAAAATCTAAGAAAGAGGATTTGGGATTTGAGTTTGAAGAGCTAAAGAGTAGTAATTTTAAGAGATTTGTAGCCACATCATGTCAAATCCCTATGAGAAAAATTAAGATCCAAAGAGATTACGACCATTCTGAGAGAGACACACATCTAGAATTCCATCTGCGACTTTACTTCTTTATCCCACGTCATATAGCACAAGGGTGAAAGGAGTATTCATTCTAAGTTTCCTACTTTTTTTTGTCTTTATTATATTCCTTAGATAAGTCATTGCATCTGCAAGCTAAGAACCACTCCTTGGTTAGTATTATTAACATTTGTTCATGTTGTTTGTTTTTTTCCTTAAAGTATTTGCTGCATGCATAGGCTAATCTAGATCTGTTTGTTTATTTTGAAGAAAGGGATACGCTATGCAACACAAGGACGTCATTAGATAACATCCTACCGTTGATCTATTGAATTGAAAATCTACATCCACATCTCCTCGGAGGTGTCTTGTTAACTGACACAGGAAATCGATAAGTAGCGATCATAAATATTGTTGATGAGTGTGGAAGTGTTGATATCATCATCACACCCCCAAATCCACCTACACATAGGCTAGCTAGCAATCACGATGGGATGGTTTTTGAGCCAAACCTCTGTGCTACATAAGCATCTCCTTCCATTGTCAGTTATTTTTTTAGA
The DNA here is from genome assembly GCA_024699735.1 of Posidonia australis. NCBI lineage: Eukaryota > Viridiplantae > Streptophyta > Magnoliopsida > Alismatales > Posidoniaceae > Posidonia > Posidonia australis. The sequence continues at coordinate 8,676 of JAMKQA010004629.1, read as the reverse complement.
TCTAGGTGTTTTTTCGATTTGAGGATTGTGTGTATAGATTTTCACAAGATCTAGGCCTTTTATCCTTTTTTTTAATAATTAGAAAGGCAACCAGTATTAGCCGTCAGTGGCACAGGCGATGACCATTGACACCTATACGACTGACTTTTGATTTTTATTTGTTGCATTGTTTTTTTTGGTCTACAATAGTAATTAAAAAACAAAATATATCCTATCATTGTGATGCCCCGACACGTCACATAATAGTATCACTACGACCCACATAATTAATTAAATAATTAACTAAGCAAACTTAAAATTAATAATAGGAATTAAGCTAAGTAACTATCTAGAATCATGTGTACGGCTAGGTGACTCCAGAAAATTTGCACCAGGACTAAATTGCACCTCTAAATCTGCACCTAGACAAGAAAATCAAACCAAAAATACATGAGTGACGCCTAAGTCACTCAGTACACGTCAACCCAAAAATCACGGCAAAAAGCCTCGAAAGACTCACAAATCATATTTACCAAAACCGAGCCAAGAAGAAATCCAAAGTTTGAAAAAACTCATCAATAATCTGGAAATTCACTAGTAAAACATATCTTTTAAAACATAATCATTTTCTGTTGAATTCATGTGCACTTATAAACCGTTTTATGCATTCAAATCTCGATCTGAATCCATTTCAGAAAATCCACACACAATATGAACAAAAACCCATTGTATCACTCTGACCACTGGTGACTAATCAGTCACAAGAAGTTGGTGAGGCTCCAACCCCGATCCTACTGTACTGCTGTAGTGAATCACCCCATGTAGGAGTCCAACCATCTCGATCATAGCCTCCTATAACACCTATAGCACATACACGAGGTGCAGCCTCTGACACCCTATGGTGCGTGGGCACCTGAGGCCTCCTACTCCAGACCCAATCAGCACCGACACTAAGGGAAAGCCCAGGTCTCTTTCACCCTAGCGCCCTATAATGCCACAGTCATAATAACTCGATAACCACGACCTTGGACGTATCACCAACCTCTTAGAGGCATCACTACCCCTTTTTTGTCACCACGACCTTTAAGTTACGTGGTTCCTAACAAAACATCGAAAAATGTTTCCAACACATGCATTTCATTTCTAAAACATTTTCCAAACCTTTTTCATTACCGAAATCCATTATTAGTAACCAAAGTCATAATTAACATAATTATTCATTTTACTAAAAACAGCTCCTGACAAAACCATTGTACTTGTCCACGGTGTCGATCCGCAATATCGATCCACAAGTTGAGTTTATAATAAGCTCAAAATTGAGAAAACAAGGCAATCAGAAATTACTTGTAATGGGACCCTCCAGTAGACCCATTTTCGACACCCAAAAAACTACACGAAATTGTAGGGCTCTAAGTATCCTACATTTTGGGACAAGTATCATAAAAAACCACAAAGTATAACTCTGGATACAAAATTGAAAAGCTCAAAAGGTCCTGTAAAAACAATGTGGCAAGGCTTTCGAAAATCACATATAAATCCATTCATAAATCTCTGAAAACTCAAATACCACTTCCATGCATTAGGAAACAATCTGATGTACTAAGATTCCATGAATTTAAGGTTAATTCTACGTAGCTAACATGATTCGATACATAATCAGAAAAGAAATAGGGACGGGACACATACACAGTGACTTTTCGACGATCCCTCAGCCTTCGGCGAACTCCTCCTCCTTTCTCAGGCCACTGGCGCACTCGCAAACCTCTCTCTCTCTCTCTCTCTCTCTCTCTCTCTCTCGTCTCTCTGGCTCTCACTCCTTGCATCTCACCTCCACCCTTCCTCCTCCTTAAATGTCGCCGCTCATTTGTCATCACTTGCCATCAACAGCTGTCGAGAATCCAGCGAAGCCACGTTGAAGTATGCTAAAAGCTGGAGGCAGTGTGGTGAGCACAGTAACTAGTAGTGCCCACTGTGTTGTACTATGCTTCTTTTGGCTTTTACCCCCTTCTTGGTCCTACACACACACATGAATTACAAAATACCAAAACACCGCACAGTAGGGGAAACTAGAGATAAACACAAATATAATAGAGGAAATGCAACACAAATCAATATTATTTCATCATCATACAATCAGATTATTTAGATTACACGTACATAGTTTACATTCATTCTGGATTTTCTGATATGATTGAAATGCGGTACCAGTATGTGACCCCAATCCACAGTACCAGCACATGGGTCAAGTTCACAGCTATTCTATTCTGGGTTCAAATATTACACTTCAACATCGTGTGTTTATTTGATTTTTATTGTATTGTAAGGTTTGTTTGTCAGCCACTATTAGGATGGAAACTATTTGGTTTGCATTAGAGACAAAGTTTCTTAAGGGATCTTTCTAATTAAAGCAGTTAAGTCAAGTGAACTGAGCTAGTGCAAGTCACTCACTCATGCTCTGCGCTTCACTATGATAATTAGTTTGAGAACTTAAGGTGTCCTTTAGAAGCAATGTTGACTTTTCTCTTCACCCTAAGTCAATAATATTGATTAGTAGATACTTGATTCTCTTGTGCATTGTGTTTATTTGCTACTTTGTGGTTTGATAGAACGCAACACATTATGATAGAATTCTAGGTTACAAGCTTCTTTATAGAGATACAAACCTACTGCCTAGATCCTCTTGGTGGATCCTTAGAAAGGTCAAAGAGTAGTATCAGAAGCATGTTAAATATCTTATTGTGTAATCATAGATCTCATGAAGTCAGCCTTATCCCAACCTTAGAACCTGAAAGTTGAGAGCACATAGGTGCAAGTTTAAATTAACTAAATAATTATTCAAACAAAATAACATCGGCGTTTCTATTTGAAAACCTATTTAAGGAACAAACTTGTTTGATGTGGGCAAGTAAGGTGGTCGCCTCTCCAACCAGCGTTGACCTTTATCACTATTCCAATAGGTGAGCTTTGTGCCACACAACTTGGGCACTCCCTTGGTGTTATAGGTGTTTACCTGTATCACCAATACGTGCGATTGGTGACTTAATTGTAAGTTGTGATTGGTTTGTACTGAAAATACAAGTTACAAGAACACCAAAGAGGCAACCCTAGTGTGCTTAACTATTTGATTGAAAGAGTTATAATTAATTTTCTTTTGTATTTTATCGTATCGAGTTTGTAATTTCCTTTTCAAAGTACTTGTAATATTTTAAGATGTAGAGTCGCAAAAGAGTCTAGAAAGGCAGGTGACGCTGCTAGGACATCATCAAGTGTGGTTGAGCTCATACGCTAGTCCTTCCAACATGGAGACCACATCAGGCATGATCCCCACAACACCTACAGCTCAAGCGAACAGTGCCATGAATCAAGATGAATTCCTATTCAATACTCCAACTTTTCACTCCACTGAAGAGCTAGACAGCCCAACCATCAAGCAGCAAAAGGTTCGCTAGAAATTTCCCCATGCGTCTATACCACACAAGTATTCTTTTGGGGACCCTACTCCTGTAGTTCCTTCTCCAAATAATAGCAAAGGTCAATCTTATGAAGAAGAGAGTAAAGGAGAGGAAGAAATGAAGTATTCTCAGCCATGGAGTGCTTGATTCGTACATATGCTTCCAAAGACATCCCCTCAAGCAACACTACCAATGTCGATTAATTCACATCAAGTACCCGAAGAAGCAACCAATCAGGTCCATCAATTCATGGTGCAACATAACCCCTCAAGGATGACTAAAAGTCCCTCAATTTTAGTCATGCATGGGCCTCCTTTCTTAAGTTCTCGTCAAGGCTCGTTAGCTACATCTACGCCGCAAACTCTAGGGCATACCTACACTATGTCACCAAGTCATATGGTGAATTTCCAAATACAAGGCTCATCTGCATGGTACACCATGCAATATCCCACAACTCCGGTCTGCCCTTCTATCTAGCAAACAACACAATTACCATCAAGCTACCTTCAACAACACTACCAAGGGATAATCCAACCATAACTATTGTCTTCAACCATGCAGCCATGTAGCCATGCTACATAGTGACTCAACCCTCACTAGTTTCGCTACAATGCAACATCCCTCAACAATACCATCCAACTCAAGGGTATCAAGTCCAAGGAAACAAGCCATTCTAGGTCTAAATATCAAAAGGATAATTTCAGATACACTTGCAAAAGTAGGTGTCACATCTAAGGCATTGGATGGCTTTGACACTTTCAAATTTTCGCATTTTAGTTTATTGCCTGGATTCAAGTCGCCAAAGATACGGAAATATGATGGGGCTGGTGATCCAAGAAACCATTTAGCCTCATTTACTATGGATGCTTTACCTTACTGATATGATCACGCAGGATCACCATTTACCTCTTCTTTAAAACACTAGAAGGAGAAGCACTAAAATGGTTTGACACCCTCATAGCACATGATCTCTATGACTTCAAAATGGTGGAGGAAAAGTTCTTGAACCAATATGGCCATCACATACTATGCAAGCCTACCATAAGAGATCTCACTGCGAAAAATATGAAGCCTAATGAGGATTTTGTCACTTTTGCTAGCAGATGGAGGGATATGGCTACCAGATTCGAATATTATATCCCTGTGATTTAAGCAGTTGAAATTATTGCTCAGAACACCACAGGAGCACTTAGGGTGGGATTGTTGGTTGGCGATTTTCACATGTACCCCCAGCTATATGAGCGTGCTGTAAGGGTACTCTACAATAAGGATGACTTATCATTCTTAGAGCTTGAAGGAAAGGACAGGGAAACCACCAACACCAGTCTAGGTATCAAGTTCAATACCAAGATCAATCAAAACTATACTAGAGCCAACCAGTTTAGTACCAAGAATAGCCAACCTAGCATCAGTAGCAATACCAGCATAAGCAGCACCAATGTCAATGGCTACGACAATTTCAACAATTGCAACCCCAACGACACCAGTATCATCAACTCCCATGACACCAGATATATGCTCAACAGGGACAACCAAATAATTAGTACAAGGGGCAACAATAGCGTCCCTCCATTACAAAACTACTAAGGACCTTAAAGACAAGATTACCCACTACTTCCAAAGGCACTCCACAATGTGTTTAGAATGTTGGTCGAGAGTGGAGATCTACAGCTTCTAGTACCCAATCCGAACACTTCCAACATTGATATGTCCAAGTACTGTTCATATCATCAAAGGAATGGACATACTCTTAAAGAATGTTTTGTGATTAAGAACAAAATATACGATTTACATAACAAAGAAGAAATCATGTAGCATGTTCTTAAAGAAAGATTGAGGACAATTCAAGGAAAACAACACAAAATATAGATACATCAGAATCCCATGTCTAATAGCCCAGTAGCCCATGTGGAGGTCGACATTCAATCGATGACATAATCAAAACTGATGGCTATCCAACACACAGATCCAGACCTAGAACAGTTAGTCAAAGAAGAAAGGGACTAGATGCACCAACAATGCCTGCTCATGAAGCATGGTCTAAAGAAGGCTGGAATGCACCCTCGGAAGATTCAATAGGATGGGAGACCTAGACAAATCACTCATGGGATAGTCAACAAGATAAGGAAGAAGCCACAAATGATCTCATCCTTCTTAACCACTTCAACTTCCTCCCCATAGGTAAGCAATAGGGATTTGATGGTTTATGGATTATGGATTTGACAGTCGGATAGCAAGAGGCTAAAGTAAGCCGTCAGCTTTTGGCTTATGGATTCCTTTGCATGTTTTTCTTTGTTGGGTGCCATTCATTGTCTTCCAGTTGATTTGTAGCTACACCAAGGTCCAAGAGGGAGGTGAAGATTTGTGCAAGGTTGCTAGAGGTCACTAGCATGCTTGTGGTGCTCCAGAGACCATGATTCGTGTGTTGGGTTCTAGGGTTCTAAGGTAAAGACCACGATTCGTTTTTTGTCCATGTGCTCCTCCTATGCTCATGCATGTTTTGATCCTTGCTATTTTGTAATTATGGAGGTCTTGGACTCAAAGGTTTGGTGTCGAGGTGACCAAAGCAATGGCGAGGACTACTCTAGCATGCGATGATTGTTTAGGTTGCTAATCATTGACAAGGTACTCTCTCTTTTTCTGCTTCCCACTTGTGCATGTGTTCCTCGAGTCCATCATGTACATGGATTGAGTTTCAGTAGTAGTTGCATTGACTAAGTTTCATCACCGGTGAGCCTTCTTCTTCTTCCTTCTTCTCACATGCATGGCTATTGTGTTGGTTTTGTGTTTTCTGTTTCCATTGTTGGTTTTTGTGTTTTGTGCTTAGCATATAAATGAATATACATTTATATGGAAATTATTGTTGGTTTTGGTACATTTTGCTTTATGGACGATTTTATCTAGATTGTGGTTTAGTTGAGACTTGCTGGCTTAGAATGAACTCTCTTATAGTTAAAAAGGATTTTCTTATGATATTGAAATAATGATTTAAATGTGTCCTTCTCTACTAAAATTTTGTTGGTACAAAGAAACCAAAGAATATATTGGCTAGACCAGGAGGTATGACAATATTTCTGAGCGATTGGATACAAGTCCGAGGTTGAGGTATAAGATTTTCTGGACTGGTTGAGCCAGGAGGGTAAAAACTTGTCAGCGGTCCGAGTCCTCAAGATGTCGAGAGAGGCGTACTCTGTTACTGTTGGCTAATTCAAGATATGCATGTGCCTTGCTTTTGGAGACATGAACTTAGATAAAATGCTAGTTGTTATAGAAAATGTGTGGTTCTTGTTGTCCCATGGTGTAAACACCTCAATTTTGAAGTCACATGGCAGCAAATTCCTCTGGAAAGATGCTCCAGTTGCGACCATCAAAACCTTAATTAATTAAACCTAAAACCCTAATTAAAATCCAAAACCCCTAAATTAAACTCAAAACCCTAATTAAAATGCAAAAAAACCTAAAGTCTAAAACCCCTAAATTAAAATCCAAAACCCTAATTAAACCAAAAACCCTAATTAAAACACAAAAACCCTAAGTAAACTCAAAATCCTAATTAATTTAATCAAAAACCCTAATTAAAATCAAAATCAAAACCCTAATTAAACCAAAAACCCTAATTAAAACACAAAAACCCTAAGTAAACTCAAAATCCTAATTAATTTAACCAAAAACCCTAATTAAAACACAAAAACCCTAATTAAAATCAAAATCCTAATTAAAATTCAAAACCCTAAAATTTAAAAAATTAAAATCCTAAAAACCCTAAAATAATTAAACCCTAATATAAAACCAATTAATTAAACCCTAAGTCACAAAATCAAAAACTTAATTCAACCTAAAAATGAAAACCTTAAAATCCCTAAAAAATCCCAAAACAAAAATAAAACAAAAAACCTAAAATAATTAAAACCCTAATTTAAAACCAATAAATTAAACCTAAGGTTACAAAATCAAAAACTTAATTCAAATCACAAAACCCAAATAAAAATCTAAAAATCAAAACCCTAAAATCCCTAAAAAATCACAAAACAAAAATAAAACAAAAACCCTAAAACCAAGCCTAGTAAGCCCATGCACCCCTTCAGTCATAAAGCTTATACAGCTAGAAAAATAATTCCGACGACCCTGACTTTCCTAGCGACATTTCCGACAGTCAACCCATCATCTCTAGTGACGTCCTACGATCTCTGGTGCTTGTTCCTGAGATCCCGTGATCTTCAGTCGCGCTCCTCCAACTCACGTAAGCATTGGACGGCCCTCAGGAGCGGAGAGCGAGGATCGACGGCTCAGAGAAGCTCCACCGACATTTAAAAACGTCTTGCCATCGATTGAGTGGGGATCCGCTCAAACCTCGATCCAACGTGCTTGAGTCCAGAGAGAATCCTCCAGTCAACCCTAGCCATCCCACTCCCTTGGAGCTCCCTTTCCAGCCCTTCTTTACCTTCCGAGCTCTCAGCCACCGTCGCCGGAGCTTCACCCAAAGGAGCGCTGTTGAGCATCGTCGGGAGAAACACACCCCTCAGGTAATCTCTTCCCCTCTTCTTAGCTTCGAAGCCTGTCCCGTTAGGTCCTTTTATGCTTCCTGATTTGGTTTCGACGGGGATGTGCCCCCTGTACACCGTCGACCCCCCTCTAGTGATGAGTTCTCTGTCGCCGGCGAGGCCAAAGGCCTCCTGATCCCTGGTGAGGCCCCGTGGGCCTCTCCTCCTTCCTCCTCTTTCTTCCTTCTCCTTCCTGAGCTCATGGTGCTCAGGGGGAGTCCTTCAGGCCTCCTATGCCTGAGAAGTTCGCCGACGCCTCGTCGACCGTCGATCGCCGCCATCGAGACCCACGACACCATCCAGACGCTCCCGTTGCTCCCGATTGCCTCTTGAAGCTCCGTCGCATAGCCACAAATCTCTCCAAGCCTCCACATCACCGCTCTAGACTCCAGGGCCCCGTCTCTGCCTCAATCATGACTGCCGCCAAAGTCCGCAATGGGGAAAGAACACCAACCAGTCCCAGCCCTCGTCGATGCCTCCGGAAGCTTCATCAAGACCCCCCGGAGCTTCCTCGATCTTCGTCATGCCGAGCTACCACCTCCAAACGCTATTAGAAATATGACATTAATTTTGATGATTATTTACTTGTGCATATTTTCATAAAACATTATAACTTGAAAAAGATATAAGTGTCTTATCATGAAATCACAAATGGCATACCGGCATCAAGAGCGGCATACCGTTTCAGCAAAAATCGGAATGTA
>JAMKQA010004628.1:0-42234 GCA_024699735.1 Posidonia australis | reverse complement strand
TCACTGCTAGCATATAGGCAGTGGTTGGGAACTGCGTAGAGTGAAACGAGTCACTGCTAGCGTGTAGGTAGTGGCTGTGAACCGCATTGAGTGAACCGTGTCGTTGTCGGTGTACTAGCAGAGGCTGGGAACTGCCAAGAGTGAGCCGAGTCACTATCGACGTACAAGCTGCGGCTGGGAACCGCCAAGAGCGAACTGAGTTGCTTCTGGCGTACAAGTAGTGGTTGGAAACCACCAAGAGTGAACCGAGTCATAGCCGGTGTACGGGCAACGGTTGGGAACCACCAAGAGTGAACCGAGTTGCTGTCGGTGTACAGGCAGCAGCTGGGCATCGCCAAGAGTGAACTGAGTCGCTGCTGGTGTACAGGCTGTGGCTGGGAACACCAAGAGTGAACCGAGTCGCTGTCGGCATACTATCAGCGGCTGGGTACCGCCACGGGCGAATCGAGTTGTTGTCGGCTGGTAACCACCAAGAGTGAATCGAGTCTCTGCCATTGTATAGTCAACGGCTTGGAACCACCGAGAGCAAACCGAGATGGTGTCGGTGCACCGACAACGGCTGGGATCCACCAAGAGTGAACTGAGTCACTACCGGCGTACTAGCAGCGGCTGGGAATCACCAAGAGTGAACCGAGTCACTGCCAGCGTACTAGCAGCGGCTGGAAACCGTTATGAGTGAACCGACTTGTTGCCGGGGTAAAAGCAGCGGTTAGGAACCACCAAGAGGGAACTGAGTCGCTGCCGGCTTACAGGAAACGGCTGCGAACCGCCATGAGCGGATCGAGATGCTCCCTGTGCACAGGCATGGACTTTGAACCACCGAGAATGAACTGAGACGGTGCCGGTGCACCAACAACGGCTGGGAGCCACCAAGAGTGAAGTAAGTCACTATCGGCGTACATGTTGCGACTGGGCACTACCAAGAGTGAAACGAGTCACTACCGACGTACAAGTAGCTGCTGGGAACCGTCAAGAGTGAACTGAGTCACTACTGGCGTACAGGCTGTGGCTGGGAACCTCCAAGAGTGAACTATGTTGTTGCTGGCGTAAAGCAACTTTTGGGTACATCCAAGAGTGAACCTAGATGCTATTGGTGTACAGGCTACGGCTGAGAATCGCCAAGAGTGAACCGAGTCACTGTCGGTGTAGAGGCTGCGATTGGGAACTACCAAGAGTGAACCAAGTCGCTGCCGGGATACAGGCAACGGCTGGGAACCGCCAAGAGTGAACCGGGTCACTGCCGGTGTACAGGCAATGGTTGGGAACCACCGAGAGTGAACCGAGACACTGCCAGTGCACCGGCAACGGCTGGGAACCACAAAGAGTGAACTAAGTCGCTGTCGGGCTACAGGTTGCAACTGGGATCTGCCAAGAGCGAACCGAGTCACTGCCGACGTACAGGCAGTAGCTGGGAACCGTCAAGAGTGAACCGAGTCACTGCTGGCGTACAAGCTATGGTTGGGAACCACCAAGAGTGAACCCAGTTGCTATCGGCATATAGCTAGTGGTTGGGAATCGCCGAGAGTGAACCCAGTTGCAGCCGACGTACTAGCAGCGGCTGGGAACCGCCAAGAGTGAACCAAGTCTCTTCCGACATACTAGTAGTGGCTAGGAACCGCCATGAGGGAACTGAATCGTTGCCGGCGTACAAGCAATGGCTGGGAACCGCCAAGAGTGAATAGAGTTGCTGCCGACATACAGGCTACAACTGGGAACCGCTAAGAGCAAACCAAGTCACTGCTGGTGTACGGGCAACGGTTGGGAACCGCCAAGAGTGAACCGAGTAGCTATTGGCGTACTGGCTGAGTCTGGGAACTGCCAAGAGGGAACCATGTCGCTGCTGGTGTATAGGCAGTAGCTGGGAACTGTTAAGTGCAGTCCGAGTCGCTGCCGACCTACAGGTAGGGGCTAGGAACTGTTAAGTGCAAACCGATTCACTGCTAGCATATAGGCAGTGGTTGGGAACTGCGTAGAGTGAAACGAGTCACTGCTAGCGTGTAGGTAGTGGCTGTGAACCGCATTGAGTGAACCGTGTCGTTGTCGGTGTACTAGCAGAGGCTGGGAACCGCCAAGAGTGAGCCGAGTCACTGTAGACGTACAAGCTGCGGCTGGGAACCGCCAAGAGCGAACTGCGTTGCTTCTGGCGTACAAGTAGTGGTTGGAAACCACCAAGAGTGAACCGAGTCATAGCCGGTGTACGGGCAACGGTTGGGAACCACCAAGAGTGAACCGAGTTGTTGTCAATGTACAGGCAGCGGCTGGGCATCGCCAAGTGTGAACTGAGTCGCTGCTGGTGTACAGGCTGTGGCTGGGAACACCAAGAGTGAACCGAGTCGCTGTCGGCATACTATCAGCGGTTGGGTACCGCCACGGGGGAATCGAGTTGTTGTCGGCTGGTAACCGCCAAGAGTCAATCAAGTCTCTGCCATTGTACAGTCAACGGTTTGGAACCACCGAGAGCAAACCGAGATGGTGTCGGTGCACCGACAACGGCTGGGAACCACCAAGAGTGAACTGAGTCACTACCGGCGTACTAGCAGCGGCTGGGAATCACCAAGAGTGAACCGAGTCACTGCTAGCGTACTAGCAGCGGCTGGAAACCATTATGAGTGAACCGACTTGTTGCCGGGGTAAAAGCAGCGGTTAGGAACCACCAAGAGGGAACTGAGTCGCTGCCGGCTTACAGGAAACGGCTGCGAACCGCCATGAGCAGACCGAGATGCTCCCGGTGCACAGGCATGGACTTTGAACCACCGAGAATGAACTGAGACGGTGCCGGTGCACCAACAACGGCTGGGAGCCACCAAGAGTGAAGTAAGTCACTATCGGCGTACATGTTGCGACTGGGCACTACCAAGAGTGAAACGAGTCACTGCCGACGTACAAGTAGCAGCTGGGAACCGTCAAGAGTGAACTGAGTCACTACTGGCGTACAGGCTGTGGCTGGGAACCTCCAAGAGTGAACTAAGTTGTTGCTGGCGTAAAGCAACTTTTGGGTACATCCAAGAGTGAACCTAGATGCTATTGGTGTACAGGCTACGGTTGAGAATCGCCAAGAGTGAACCGAGTCACTGTCGGTGTAGAGGCAGCGATTGGGAACTACCAAGAGTGAACCAAGTCGCTGCCGGGATACAGGCAACGGCTGGGAACCGCCAAGAGTGAACCGGGTCACTGCCGGTGTACATGCAATGGTTGGGAACCACCGAGAGTGAACCGAGACACTGCCGGTGCACCGGCAACGGCTAGGAACCACAATGAGTGAACTAAGTCGTTGTCGGGCTACAGGTTGCAACTGGGAACTGCCAAGAGCGAACCGAGTCGCTGCTGACGTACAGGCAGTAGCTGGGAACCGTCAAGAGTGAACCGAGTCACTGCTGGCGTACAAGCTATGGTTGGGAACCACCAAGAGTGAACCCAGTTGCTATCGGCATATAGGTAGTGGTTGGGAATCACCAAGAGTGAACCCAGTTTCAGCCGACGTACTAGCAGTGGCTGGGAACCGCCAAGAGTGAACCAAGTCTCTTCCGACATACTAGTAGTGGCTGGGAACCGCCATGAGGGAACTGAATCGTTGCCGGCGTACAAGCAATGGCTGGGAACCACCAAGAGTGAATAGAGTTGCTGTCGACATACAGGCTACGACTGGGAGCCGTTAAGAGCAAACCAAGTCACTGCTGGTGTACGGGCAACGGTTGGGAACCGCCAAGAGTGAATCGAGTAGCTATTGGCGTACTGGCTGAGTCTGGGATTTGCCAAGAGGGAACCAAGTCGCTGCTGGTGTATAGGCAGTAGCTGGGAACCGTTAAGTGCAGTCCGAGTCGCTGCCGACCTACAGGTAGGGGCTAGGAACTGTTAAGTGCAAACCGAGTCACTGCTAGCATACAGGTAGTGGTTGGGAACTGCGTAGAGTGAAACGAGTCACTGCTAGCGTGTAGGTAGTGGCTGTGAACCGCATTGAGTGAACCGTGTCATTGTCGGTGTACTAGCAGAGGCTGGGAACCGCCAAGAGTGAGCTGAGTCGCTGTCGACGTACAAGCTGTGGCTGGGAACCACCATGAGTAAACCGAGTCGCTGATGGGATACAAGCAATAGCTAGGAACCGCCAAGAGTGAATTGAGTCACTGCTGGTGTACAGGCAATGGCTTGGAACAGCCGAGAGTGAATCGAGACGGTGTCGGTTCACTATCATCGGTTGGGAACCACCACGTGTGAACCGAGTCACTGTCACCGTACAGGATGCAGCTAGGAACTTCCAAGAGCGTACCGAGTCACTACCGACGTACAGGCTGTGGCTAGGAACCACCAAGAGTGAACCGAGTTGCTGCTAGCATACAGGCAACTTTTGGGAACATCAAAGAGTGAATCGTGTCATAGCTGTCGTACAGGCAGCGGTTGGGAATCACCAAGAGTGAACCGAGAGGCTGCCGATGTACAGGCAGCTACTAGGAACCACCATGAGCGAACCAAGTTGCTACCGGTGTACAGGCAGTGGCTGGGAACCGCCAAGAGTGAAACGAGTAACTGCCAGTGTACAGGTAACAGTTAGGAACCGCCAAGAGTGAACTGAGTTGCTACCAGCGTGTAGGCTGTTTTGGGAACATCCAAGAGTGATCTAAGTTACTGTCGGCATACAGGCAGTAGTCGGGAACTACCAAGAATGAACCGTGTCACTGTAGGTGTACGGGCAACTACTAGGAACCGACAAGAGTGAACCGAGTCGCTGCCGGCGTATAGGCTGCGACTGGGAACCTCATAGAGAGAGCCGTGTCACCGCCGGTGTACAGGCACCGGCTGGGAACCGCATTGAGTGAACCGAGTCGCTGCCAGCGTACAGGCCGTGGCTGGGAACTGCCAAGAGCAAACCAAGTCAGTGTCGGCTTACAGGCAGTGGCTGCGTACCGCCAAAAGCGAATCGAGTCATTGCCGATGTACAAGCAGTGGCTAAGAACCACCAAGAGTGAACCGAGTCACTGTTAGTGTACAGGCAACGACTGGGAAATGCTGAGAGTGAACCGAGTCATTGTCGACGTACTGGCAGCTATTGGGAACCGCCTAGAGTCAACCAAGTCGCTGCTAGTGTATAGGCAACGGTTGGGAACCACCAAGAGTGAACTGAGTCACTGTCGGCGTATAGGCAGTGGCTAGAAACCACCGAGAGTGAACCGAGTCACTGCTGGTGTAAAGGAAGCGGTAGGGAACTGCAAGAGTGAACCGAATCACTGTCGGCGTAGAGGCAGTGGCAAGGAACCGCAGAGTGAATCATGTCGCTGCTGGTTTATAGGCAGCGGCTAGGAATCACCAAGTGTGAACCGAGTCGCTGTGGTGTACAGGCAGTGGCTGGGAATCGTAGGAGTCATCCGAGTCGCTGCCGACATACAGGCAGCGGCTGGGAACCGCCAAGAGCGAACGAGTCATAACTGTAGTAGAAGCAATGGTTGGGAACCGCCAAGAGTGAATCGACTCACTGTCGGTGTATAGGCTACGGTTGGGAACCGCCAAGAGTGAACCACGTCACCGCCGAGATACAGGCAACGGCTGCAACTTCCAAGAGTGAACCAAGACGCTACCAGTGCACCGACAACTGCTGGGAACCACCATGTGGGAACCGTGTCGCTGTCGGCGTATAGGCTGCGACTGAGAAACACCAAGTCGCTGCCAGTGTATAGGCAACCACTGGGAACTGCCGAGAGTGAACCGAGATGCTGTCGGTGCACCGGCAATTGCTGGGAACCACCAAGAGTGAATTAAGTTGCTGTCGGCGAACATGCTGTGGCTAGGAACAACCATGAGCGAACCGAGTCACTACCGGCGTACAAGCAACGGCTGGGAGCTGTTAAGTGCAAACTGAGTCGCTGCCAGCAAAGAAACAGCGACTAGGAACTGCATTGAGTGAACCGTGTCGTTGTCGGTGTACTAGCAGCGGCTTGGAACCGCCAAGAGTGAGCCGAGTCGCTGCCGTCTTACAAGCAACAGCTACAAACCTCCAAGAGTGCACCAAGTCGCTGCCGATGCACAAGCAACAGCTTGGAACCACCGAGAGTGAACTGAGACGATGCCTGTGCACGGGCAATGACTGGGAACCACCAAGAGTGAACTGTGTCGCTGTCGTCGTACAGGTTGCGACTAGGAACAGCCAAGAGCGAACTGAGTCACATCCAGTGTACAAGCAGCGGTTGGGAACCACATAGAGTGAACCATGTTGCTGTCGGTGTACAGACAATGGCTAGGAACCACCAAGAGTGAACCGAGTCGCCGCTGGTGTATAGTCAGCGGTCGAGGACTGCCAAGAGTGAACCAAGTTGCTGTCGGCATATAGCCAGCGGCTGGGAATCGCCAAGAGTGAACCTAGTCGCTGCTGGCGTACTAGCAGTGGCTGGGAACCGCCAAGAGTGAACCGAGTCTATTCCGGCATTGTAGTAGTGGCTGGGAACCACCAAGAGGGAACTAAGTCGCTGCCAGTGTATAAGCAATGGCTGGGAACTACCAAGAGTGAATAGAGTTGCTGACGACATACAGGCTGCAGCTGGAAACATCTAAGAGCAAACCACGTCGCTGCTGGTGTACGGGCAATGGTTGGGAACCGCCAAGAGTGAACCAATTCACTATTGGAGTACTGGCTGAGGCTGGGAACTGCCAAGAGGAAATCGAGTCGCTACTGGCGTACAGGCAGTAGCTGGGAACCGTCAAGTGCAAACCGAGTCACTGCCGGCGTACAGGTAGCGGCTGGGAATTGTTAACTGCAAACCGAGTCACTGCTAGCATACAGGTAGTGGTTGGGAACTGCCCAGAGTGAAACGATTCACTACTATCGTATAGGCAGTGGTTGGGAACCAGATTGAGTGAACCGTGTCATTGCCAGTGTACTGGCTGAGGCTGGGAACCGCCAAGAGTGAGCCGAGTCACTATTGACGTACAGGCTGCGGCTGGGAACCGCCTGGAGCGAACCGACTTGCTGCTAGAGTACAAGCAACGGTTGGGAACCACCAAGAGTGTACTGAGTCGTTGTCGGCGTACAGGCAACGGTTTGGAACCGCCATGAGTGAACCGAGTTGCCAATGGGTTACAAGCAACAGCTAGGAACAACCAAGAGTGAACCGAGTCGCTGTTGCCGTACAGGTTGCGGATGGGAATTGCCAACAGCGTATCGAGTCACTACCGATGTACTGGCAGTGGCTGGGAACCATCAAGAGTGAACCGAGTAGCTACTGGCGTACATGTTGTGGCTGGGAACCACCAAGAGTGAACCGAGACACTATCAATGTACAGGTAACAGCTGGGAATCGCCAAGAGTGAACCGAGTCGCTGCCAATGTACAGGCAACAGCTTAGAACAACCGAGAGTGAACTGAGTCACTGTTGCCGTACAGGCTACGGGTGGGAATTGCTAAGAGCGTACTGAGTTGCTGCCGACGTACAGGTAGCAGCTGGGAACCGTCAAGAGTAATCTAAGTCACTATTGGCGTACAGCCTGTGGATGGGAACCACCAAGAGTGAACCGAGTCGCTGTCGACGTACAGGCAGCGGTAGGGAATCATCAAGAGTGAATGGAGTCGCTGCTGGCGTACATGTTGTGGCTGGGAACCACCAAGAGTTAACAGAGTCGCTGCCGGCGTACAGGCAACAGCTGGTAACCGCCAAGAGTGAACCAAGTTTCTACTAGTGTACAAGCAACGGCTTGGAACAACCAAGAGCAAACCGCGACGGTATCGATGCATCGGCAACGGCTGGGAACCATCTAGAGTGAACCGAGTCGCTGTCGGCGTACAGGTTGCGGCTAGGAACTGCCAAGAGTGAACCGTCAAGAGTGAACCATCAAGAGTGAACCGAGTCACTTTTGCCGTACAGGACGTGGTTGGGAACCACCAAGAGTGAACCGAGTTATTGCAGGCGTACAGGCAACTTTTCAGAACATCCAAGAGTGATTCGAGTCACTGCCGCCATACAGGCTGCGGCTGGGAACCGTCAAGAGCAAACCGAGTTGCCGCTGACGTACAAGCAGTGGTTGGAAACCGCCAATAGTGAGCCGAGTCACAGCCGGTGTACAGGCAACAGTTGGGAACCGCCATGAGTGAACGGAGTTGCTGCCGACGTACAAGCAGTGGTTGGGAACCACATAGAGTGAACCATGTCGTTGCCGGTGTACAGACAGTGGCTGGGAACCACCAAGAGTGAATCGAGTCGCCGCTGGTGTATAGGCAGCGGTCGGGGACTGCCAAGAGTGAATCGAGTTGCTGTCAGCATATAGCCAGCGGCTGGGAATCGCCAAGAGTGATCCCAGTCGCTACTGGCGTACTAGCAGCGGTTGGGAACCACCAAGAGTGAACCGAGTCTTTGTTGCAATACTAGTAGCGGCTGGGAACTGCCAAGAGGGAATGGAGTCGCTTCCGGCGTATAGGCAATGGCTGGGAACCGCCAAGAGTGAATCTTGTCACTGCCGACGTACAGGCTGCGGCTGGGAACAGGTAGGAGCGAACCAAGTCGCTGCTGGTGTATGGGCAACTGTTGGGGACCGCCAAGCGTGAACCGAGTCGTTGCCGGTGTACAAGTAGCGGGTGGGAACCGGATGAGCAAACCGAGTCACTACCGGCGTACAGGCAATAGCTAGAAACCGTTATGAGCGAAACGTGTCGCAGCCATGTACAGGTAGTAGCTAAGAACAGCCATGAGTGAACCGAGTCACTGCCGACGTATAGGCAACGGCTGGGAATGGCAAAGAGTGAAACGAGTCAATCCTGGTGTATAAGCAGTGGCTGGGAACCACCAAGAGTGAACCAAGTTGCTACCATCATAAAGGCAGCTTTCGGGAACATCCAAGAGTGAACCGAGTCGCTGCTGGTGTACAAGCAGTGGCTGGGAATCGCCAAGTGTGAGCCGAGTCGCTGTCGGTGCATAGGCAGTGGCTGGGAACGGCCAAGTTGCTGTCATCGTACAGCCAGCGGTCGGGAACCACCAAGAGCGAACTGAGCCACTACCGGAATACAGGCAGTGGTCGGGAACCACCAAGAGTGAACTGAGTCATTGCCGGTGTACAGGAAGCAGCTGGGAACCTCCAAGGGCGAACCGAGTCGCTGTTGCCGTAAAAGCAGAGGCTGGGAACCGTTAACTACGAACCAAGTCGATGCTGGCGTATAGGCAGCGGCTGGGAACCACCAAGAGTGAACCGAGTCACTGTTGGCATACAGGCAGCGGCTGTGAATAGCCAGGAGTGAACCTAGTCGCTGCTGGTGTACACCAAGAGTGAATCGAGTTGCTATGGCGTACAGGTTGCTTTTGGGAACATCCAAGAGTTATCCAAGTCGCTGTCGTCGTACAGGTAGCGGCCTTGAACCACCAAGAGCGAACCGAGTCACTACCAGCATACAGGTAGCGATCGGGAACCACCAAGAGTGAACCAAGTCACTGTCGTTGTACAGGCAGCAGCTGGGATGGGAACCGCCAAGAGTGAGCCGAGTCGCTGCCGACGTACTAGCTGTGACTGTCAACCACCTAGAGCGAACCGACTTGCTGCTAGTGTACAGGCAATGGTTGGGAACCACCATGGTGTACAAGCAGTGGCTAGGAACCGCAAAGAGTGAACTATGTCGTTGCCGGTTTATAGGCAGCGGCTAGGAATCACCAAGTGTGAACCGAGTCGCTGTGGTGTACAAGCAGTGGCTGCGAATCGTTGGAGTGATCCGAGTCGCTGTCGACATACAGGCAGCGGCTGGGAACTGCCAAGAGCGAACCGAGTCACAACTGTAGTACAAGCAATGGTTGGGAACCACCAAGAGTGAATCGAGTCACTGTCGACGTATAGGCTGCGGTTGGGAACCGCCAAGAGTGAACCACGTCGCTGCCGAGATACAGGCAACGGCTGAAACTTCCAAGAGTGAACCAAGACGCTACCGGTGCACCGACAACTGCTGGGAACCACTATGTGGGAACCGAGTCGCTGTCGGCGTATAGGCTGCGGCTGAGAAACACCAAGTCACTGCCGGTGTATAGGCAACTACTGGGAACTGCCGAGAGTGAATCGAGATGCTGTCGATGCACCGGCAATTGCTGGGAACCACCAAGAGTGAACTAAGTTGCTGTCGGCGAACATGTTGTGGCTGGGAACAACCATGAGCGAACCGAGTCACTACCAGTGTACAAGCAACGGCTGGGAACTGTTAAGTGCAAACTGAGTCACTGCCAGCAAAGAAACAGTGGCTAGGAACTACATTGAGTGAACCGTGTCGTTGTCGGTGTACTAACAGCGGCTTGGAACCGCCAAGAGTGAGCCGAGTCGTTGCCGTCTTACAAGCAACAGCTACAAACCACCAAGAGTGCACCGAGTCGCTGCCGGTGCACAGGCAATAGCTTGGAACCACCGAGAGTGAACTGAGAAGATGCATGTGCACGGGCAACGACTGGGAACCACCAAGAGTGAACTATGTCACTGTCGTCGTACAGGTTGCGACTGGGAACAACCAAGAGCGAACTGAGCCACATCTGGTGTACAAGCAGCGGTTGGGAACCACATAGAGTGAACCATGTCGCTGTCGGTGTACAGACAACGGCTAGGAACCACCAAGAGTGAACCGAGTCTCCGCTGGTGTATAGTCAGCGGTCGGGGACTGCCAAGAGTGAACCGAGTTGCTGTCGGCATATAGCCAGCGGCTGGGAATCGCCAAGAGTGAACCTAGTCGCTGCTGGCGTACTAGCAGCGGCTGGGAACCGCCAAGAGTGAACCGAGTCTCTTCTAGCATAGTAGTAGTGGCTGGGAACCACCAAGAGGAACTAAGTCGCTGCTAGTGTATAGGCAATGGCTGGGAACCACCAAGAGTGAATAGAGTTGCTGCCGACATACAGGCTGCAACTGGAAACATCTAAGAGCAAACCATGTCGCTGCTGGTGTACGGGCAATGGTTGGGAACTGCCAAGAGGGAACCAAGTCACTATTGGAGTACTGGCTGAGGATGGGAACTGCCAAGAGGAAACCGAGTCACTGCTGGCATACAGGTAGTAGCTGGGAACCGTCAAGTGCAATCCGAGTCACTGCTGGCATACAGGCAGTAGCTGGGAACCGTCAAGTGCAATCCGAGTCACTGCTAGCATACAGGTAGTGGCTGGGAACTGCCCAGAGTGAAACGATTCACTACTATCGTATAGGCAGTGGTTGGGAACCGGATTGAGTGAATCGTGTCGTTGCCAGTGTACTGGCAGAGGCTGGGAACCGCCAAGAGTGAGCCGAGTCACTGTCGACGTACAGGCTACGGCTGGGAACCGCCTAGAGTGAACCGACTTGCTGCTAGAGTACAGGCAACGGTTGGGAACCACCAAGAGTGTACTGAGTCGTTGTCGACGTACAGGCAACAGTTTGGAACCGCCATGAGTGAACCGAGTTGCTGATGGGTTACAAGCAACAGCTAGGAACCACCAAGAGTGAACCGAGTCGCTGTCAGTGTACAAGCAATGGCTTGGAACAGATGATAGTAAACCGAGATGGTGTCGGTGCACTGGCAACGACTGGGAACCACCAAGTGTGAACCGAGTAACTGTCGCCGTAAAGGATGCGGCTGGGAACTGCTAAGAACGTACCGAGTCGCAACTAGAGTACAGGCAACAGTTAAGAATCGGCAAGAGTGAATCGAGTCACTACTGGCGTATAGGCAGCGATTGGGAACCGCCAAGAGTGAACCACGTTGCTGCCTGGATACAAGCAACGGCTGGAACTACCAAGAGTGAAACGTTAAGTGCAAACTAAGTCGCTGCCAGCATAGAAGCAGCAGCTAGGAACCGCATTGAGTGAACCGTGTCGTTGCCGGTGTACTAGCAGCTACTTGGAATCGCAAAGAGTGAGCCGAGTCGCTGCCGGCTTACAGGCAACAGCTGCGAACTGCCAATAGTGCACCGAGTCACTGCCGATGCACAGGCAACAGCTTGGAACCACAGAGAGTGAACTGAGACAGTGTCGGTGCACCGGTAACAACTAGGAACCACCAAGAGTGAACTGAGTTGTTGTCGGCGTACAGGTTGCGATTGGGAATAGCCATGAGCGAACCGAGTCACATCCGGTGTACAGGCAACGGTTGGCAACCGCCATGAGTGAACTGAGTTGCTGTCGACGTACAGGCAGCGGTTGGGAACCATAAAGAGTGAACCATGTCGCTGCCGGTGTACAGATAGCGGCTGGAAACCACCAAGATTGAACCGAGTCACCGCTGGTGTATAGGCAGCGGTCGGGGACTGCCAAGAGTGAACCAAGTTGCTGTCGGCATATAGCTAGCTGCTGGGAATCACCAAGAGTGATCCCAGTCGCTGCCGACATACTACCAGCGACTGGGAACCGTCAAGAGTGAACCGAGTCTCTACCGGCATACTAGTAGCAGCTAGGAACCACCAAGAGGGAACTGAGTCGCTATAGGTGTATATGCAACGGCTGGGAACCACCAAGAGTGAACCGAGTTGCTGCCGGCATATAGCCAGTGACTGGGAACCACCAAGAGTGAACCCAATCACTGCTAGCGTACTAGCAGCAGCTGGGAACCACCAAGAGTGAACCGAGTCACTGCCGGTGTACTAGCAGTGGTTGGGAACCACCAAGAGGGAACTGAGTCGCTGCCGGCTTACAGGCAACAGCTGCGAACCGCCAATAGTGAACCGAGTTTCTACTGGTGTACAGGCAATGACTTGGAACCATTTAGAGTGAACCGAGATGGTGTCGGTACACCGGCAACGGTTGGGAGCTACCAAGAGTGAACGGAGTCACTGTTGGCATACAGGTTGTGGCTAGGAACTGCCAAGAGCGAACCGTGTCGCTACCGACGTACAGGTAGCGGCTGGGAACCGTCAAGAGTCAACCGAGTCACTGCTAGCGTACAGGCTGTGGCTGGGAACTACCAAGAGTTAACGGAGTTACTGCAAGTGTACAGGCAGCTTTTCGGTACATCCAAGAATGAACCGAGTCGCTGTTGGCGTACAGGCTGCAGTTGGGAATTGCCAAGAGTGAAGAATCGCCAAGAGTGAACCAAGTCGCTACCAGGATACATGGAATGGCTAGGAACTGCCAAGAGTAAACCGAGTAACTGCTGTTGTACAGGTAACAACTGGGAACCACAGAGAGTGAACCGAGATGCTGCCAGTGCATCGGCAACTACTGGGAACCACCAAGAGTGAACCGAGTCGCTATCGACGTACAGGCAGCAGTTGGGAACCTTTAAGTGCAAACCGAGTCGCTGCTGTCGCACAAGCAGTAGTTGGAAACTGTTAAGTGCAAACTGAGTCGCTATAAGCGTACAAGCAGCACCTGGTGACTACCCAGAGTGAAATGAGTTACTGCAGGTGTACAGCCAGTGGCTGGGAATCGCCAAGAGTGAACCAAGTCACCGCCAACGTGCAAGCTATGGCTAGGAACTGCTAAAAGCGAACCGAGTTGTTGCTGGCATACAGGTAGTGGATGAAAACCACCAAGAGTGAACCGAGTCACTATCGATGTATAGGCAATGGTTGGGAACCACATCGAGTGAACCGAGTCACTGTCGACGTACAGGCAGCTGTTGGGAACCACATAGAGTGAACCGTGTCGCTGTCGGAGTACAGACAGCGGTTGGGTACCACGAAGAGTGAACCGAGTCATTACTGGTGTATATGCAATAGCAGGAAACCACCAAGAGTAAACTGAGTTGTTGCCAGCATATAGCCAGTGGCTGGGAAGCACCAAGAGTGAACCCAGTCACTGTTGGCGTACTAGCAGCAGTTGGTAACCACCAAGAGTGAACCGTGTCGTTGCTGGAGTACTAGCAGCGGCTGGGAACCGGCAAAAGGAAACCGAGTTGCTGCCGGTGTACAAGCAAAGGCTGCGAACCGCCAAGAGTGAACTGAGTCGCTGCTGGTGTACAGGCAACGGCTTCGAACCACCAAGAGTGAACCGAGACGGTGCCGGTGCACCAGTAATGGCTGGGAACCACCAAGAGTGAATCGAGTCTCTGCCGGTGTACAGGCAACAACTGGGAACCACACAGAGTGGACCGAGACGCTGCCGGTGCATCGACAACTGCTGGGAACCACCATGAGTGAGCTGAGTCGCTGTCAACGTACAGGCTGCGGCTGGGAATTGCCAAGAGGGAACCGAGTCGCTGTCGGCGTACAGGCAACAGTTGGGAACCGTTAAGTGCAAACCGAGTCACAGCCGGCGTAAAGGCAGTGGCTGGGAACTGTTAAGTGCAAACCGAGTAGCTGCTAGCGTACAGGCAGTCACTGGGAAATGCCCACAGTGAAATGAGTCGTTGCTGGCGTACAAGTAGTGGCTGGGAACCGCATAGAGTGAACTGTGACGTTGCCGGTGTACTGGCAGTGGATGGGAACCGCCAAGAGTGAGCCGAGTCGCTGCCGACGTACTAGCTGCGACTGTCAACCGCCAAGAGCGAACCGACTTGGTGCTGGTGTACAGGCAATGGTTGGGAACCACCATGAGTGAACCGAGTCGCTGCCAACGTACAGCCAACGGTTGGGAACAGCCATGAGTGAACCGAGTCGCTGATGGGATACAAGCAACAGCTGGGAACCACCAAGAGTGAACCAAGTCACTTCCGATTTGCAGGCAACGCCTTGGAATAGTCGAGAGTGAACCGAGATGGTGTCGGTGCATCGGCAATGGCTGGGAACCACCAAGAGTGAACCGAGTCGCTGTCGCCGTACAGGTTGCGGCTGGGAACTGCCCAAGAGCGTATCGAGGCACTACCGACGTACTGGCAGTGGCTGGGAACCATCAAGAGTGAACCGAGTAGCTGCTGGCGTACAGGCTGTGGCTGGGAACCACCAAGAGTGAACCGAGACACTGTCGACGTACAGGTAACAGCTGGGAATCGCCAAGAGTGAACCGAGTCACTGCCAGTGTACAGGCAACGGCTTAGAACAATCGAGAGTGAACTGAGTCGCTGTCGCTGAACAAGCTACGGGTGGGAATTGCTAAGAGCGTACCGAGTTGCTGCCGACGTATAGGTAGCGGCTGGGAACCGTCAAGAGTAATCTAAGTCACTATTGGCGTACAGGCTGTGGATGGGAACCACCAAGAGTGAACCGAGTTGTTGCCGATGTACAGGCAGCGGCAGGGAATCACCAAGAGTGAACGGAGTCGCTGCTGGCGTACATGTTGTGGCTGGGAACCACCAAGAGTCAACATAGTCGCTGCCGATGTACAAGCAACAGCTGGTAACCGCCAAGAGTGAACCGAGTCTCTACTAGTGTACAAGCAACGGCTTGGAACCGCCGACAGCAAACCGCGACGGTATCGATGCACCGGCAACAGCTGGGAACCATCTAGAGTGAACCGAGTCGCTGTCGGCGTACAGGTTGCGGCTGGGAACTGCCTAGAGCGAACCGTCAAGAGTGAACCAAGTCGCTTTTGTCGTACAGGCAATGGCTGGGATCCACCAAGAGTGAACCGAGTTACTGCAGGCGTACAAGCAACTTTTCGGAACATCCAAGAGTGAATCTAGTCACTGCCGCCATACAGGCTGCGGTTGGGAACCACTAAGAGCAAACCGAGTTGCCGCTGACGTACTGGCAGTGGCTGGAAACCGCCAATAGTGAACCGTGTCACAGCTGGTGTACAGGTAACAGTTGGGAACTGCCATGAGTGAACGAAGTTGCTGCCGGCGTACAGGCAGTGGTTGGGAACCACATAGAGTGAACCATGTCGTTGCCGGTGTACAGACAGTGGCTGGGAACCACCAAGAGTGAACCGAGTCGCCGCTGGTGTATAGGCAGCGGTCGAGGACAGCCAAGAGTGAATCGAGTTGCTGTCGGCATATAGCCAGCGGCTGGGAATCGCCAAGAGTGATCCCAGTCGCTACTGGCGTACTAACAGTGGTTGGGAACCACCAAGAGTGAACCGAGTCTTTGCTGGAATACTAGTAGCGGTTGGGAACTGCCAAGAGGGAATGGAGTCGGTTCCGGTGTATAGGCAATGGCTGGGAACCGCCAAGAGTGAATCGAGTCGCTGCCGACATACAGGCTGCGGCTGGGAACAGGTAGGAGCGAACCAAGTCGCTGCTGGTGTATGGGCAACGGTTGGGGACCGCTAAGCGTGAACCGAGTCGTTGCCGGTGTACAAGTAGCGGGTGGGAACCGAATGAGCGAACCGAGTCATTGCCGGCATACAGGCAATAGCTAGAAACCGTTATGAGCGAAACGTGTCGCTGCTATGTACAGGTAGTAGCTAGGAACAGCCATGAGTGAACCAAGTCACTACCGACGTATAGGCAACGGTTGGGAATGGCAAAGAGTGAAACGAGTCAATCCTGGCGTATAAGCAGTGGCTGGGAACCACCAAGAGTGAACCGAGTTGCTACCATCATAAAGGCATCTTTTGGGAACATCCAAGAGTGAACTGAGTCGTTGCTGGTGTACAAGCAGTGGCTGGGAATCGCCAAGTGTGAGCCGAGTCGCTGTCGGTGTACAGGCAGTGGCTGGGAACGGCCAAGTTGCTGTCGTCGTACAGCCAGCGGTCGGGAAGCACCAAGAGCGAACTGAGCCACTACCAGCATACAGGTAGTGGTCGGGAACCACCAAGAGTGAACTGAGTCATTGCCGGTGTACAGGAAGCAGCTGGGAACCTCCAAGGGCGAACCGAGTCGCTGTCGCCGTAGAAGCAGAGGCTGGGAACCATTAACTACGAACCAAGTCGACGCTGGCGTATAGGCAGCGGCTGGGAACCACCAAGAGTGAACCGAGTCACTGTTGGCATACATGCAGCGGCTGTGAACAGCCAAGAGTGAACCGAGTCGCTACTGGCGTACACCAAGAGTGAATCGAGTTGCTATGGCGTACAGGTTGCTTTTGGGAACATCCAAGAGTTATCCAAGTCGCTGTCGTCGTACAGGTAGCGGCCTTGAACCACCAAGAGCGAACCGAGTCACTACCTGCATACAGGTAGCGGTCGGGAACCACCAAGAGTGAACCAAGTCACTGTCGTTGTACAGGCAGCAGTTGGGAACCGGCAAGAGTGAACCGAGTCGTAGCTGGCATACAGGCTATGGCTGGGAACCGCATAGAGTGAACTATGTCTGTGCTGGTGTACAGGCAGCGATTGGGAACCACATCGAGTGAACCGAGTTTTTGCTAGCGTACAGGCAGCAGTTGGGAACCGCCAAAAGCGAACCAAGTCACTACCGGTTTACAGGAAACAGCTGGGTACCGCCAAGTGCCAACCGAGTCACTGTCGACGCACAAGCAGTGGCTGGGAACTGTCAAGAGTGAATTGAGTCACTACTGGTGTACAGGAAATGGCTGGGAACCACCATGAGTGAACTGAGTCGCTGTCGACGTACAGGTGCGGCTGGGAATTGCCAAGCGGGAACCGAGTCGCTGCTGGCGTATAGGCAACAGTTGGGAACTGTTAAGTGCAAACCGAGTCATTGTCGGCGTAAAGGAAGTGGCTGGGAACTGTTAAGTGCAAACTGAGTCGCTGCTAGCGTACAGGCAGCGCTGGGAAATGCCCAGAGTGAAATGAATCACTGCAGGCGTACAAGTAGTGGCTGGGAACCGCATAGAGTGAACTGTGACGTTGCCGGTGTATTGGCAGTGGATGGGAACCACCAAGACTGAGCCGAGTCGCTGCCGACGTACTAGCTATGACTGTCAACCACCTAGAGCGAACCGACTTGCTGCTAGTGTACAGGCAATGGTTGGGAACCACCATGGCATACAAGCAGTGGTTGGGAACCGCAAAGAATGAACCGCGTCGCTGCCGGTTTATAGGCAGCGGCTAGGAATCACCAAGTGTGAACCGAGTCGCTGTGGTGTACAGGCAGTGGTTGGGAATCGTACAAGTGATCCGAGTCACTGCCGACAGACAGGCAGTGGCAGTGAACCGCCAAGAGCGAACCGAATCACAACTGTAGTACAAGCAATGGTTGGGAACCGCCAAAAGTGAATCGAGTCACTGTCGGTGTATAAGCTGCGGTTGGGAACCGCCAAGAGTGAACCACGTCGCTGCCGAGATACAGGCAACGACTGCAACTTCCAAGAGTGAACCAAGACGCTACCGGTGCACCGACAACTGCTGGGAACCACCATGTGGGAACCGAGTCGCTGTCGGCGTATAGGCTGCGGCTGAGAAACACCAAGTCGCTGCCAGTGTATAGGCAACTACTTGGAACTGCCGAGAGTGAACCGAGATGCTGTCGGTGCACCGGCGGCAATTACTGGGAACCACCAAGAGTGAACTAAGATGCTGTCGGCGAACATGCTGTGGCTGGGAACAACCATGAGCGACCCGAGTCACTACCGACATACAAGCAACGGCTGGGAACTGTTAAGTGCAAACTGAGTCACTGCCAGCAAAGAAACAGCGGCTAGGAACTACATTGAGTGAACTGTGTCATTGTCGGTGTACTAGCAGTGGCTTGGAACCGCCAAGAGTGAGCCGAGTCGCTGCCGTCCTACAAGCAACAGCTACAAACCGCCAAGAGTGCACCGAGTCGCTATCGGTGCACAGGCAACTGCTTGGAACCACCGAGATTTAACTGAGACGATGCCTGTGCACGGGCAACGACTGGAAACCACCAAGAGTGAACTGTGTCGCTGTCGTCGTACAGGTTGTGACTGGGAACAGCCAAGAGCGAACTGAGTCACATCTGGTGTACAAGCAGCGGTTGGGAACCACATAGAGTGAACCATGTAGCTGTCGGTGTACAGACAACGGCTAGGAACATCAAAGAGCGAGCCGAATCGCCGCTGGTGTATAGTCAGCGGTCGGGGACTGCCAAGAGTGAACCGAGTTGCTGTCGGCATATAGCCAGCGGCTGGGAATCGCCAAGAGTGAACCTAGTTGCTGCTGGCGTACTAACAGCGGCTGGGAACCGCCAAGAGTGAACCGAGTCTCATCCGGCATAGTAGTAGTGGATGGGAACCACCAAGAGGGAACTAAGTCGCTGCCAGTGTATAGGCAATGGCTGGGAACCACCAAGAGTGAATAGAGTTGCTGCCGACATACAGGCTACAGCTGGAAACATCTAAGAGCAAACCATGTCGTTGCTGGTGTACGAGCAATGGTTGGGAACCGCCAAGAGTAAACCAAGTCACTATTGGAGTACTAACTGAGGCTGGGAACTGCCAAGAGGAAACCGAGTCGCTGCTGGCGTACAGGCAGTAGCTGGGAACCGTCAAGTGCAAACCAAGTCACTGTTGGCGTACAGGTAGCGGTTGGGAATTGTTAACTGCAAACCGAGTCGCTGCTAGCATACAGGTAGTGGCTGGGAACTACCCAGAGTGAAATGATTCACTACTATCATATAGGCAGTGGTTGGGAACTGGATTGAGTGAACTGTGTCGTTGCCAGTGTACTGGCAGAGGCTGGGAACCGCCAAGAGTGAGCCGAGTCACTGTCGACGTACAGGCAGCGGCTGGGAACCGCCTAGAGCGAACCGACTTGCTGCTAGAGTACAGGCAACGGTTGGGAACCACCAAGAGTGTACTGAGTCGTTGTCGGTGTACAGGCAACGGTTTGGAACTGCCATGAGTGAACCGAGTTGCTGATGGGTTACAAGCAACAGCTAGGAACCACCAAGAGTGACCCGAGTCGCTGTCGTTGTACAAGCAATGGCTTGGAACAGATGAGAGTAAACCGAGACGGTGTCGGTGCACCAACAACGACTGGGAACCACCAAGTGTGAACCGAGTCACTGTCGTCGTAAAGGATGCAGCAGGGAACTACTAAGAGCGTACCGAGTCGCAACTAGAGTACAGGCAACAGTTAGGAATCGGCAAGAGTGAATCGAGTCACTACCGGCGTATAGGCAGCGATTGGGAACCACCATGAGTGAACCACGTCGCCGCCTGGATACAAGCAACGACCGGAACTACCAAGAGTGAACCGTTAAGTGCAATCTAAGTCGCTACCAGCATAGAAGCAGCAGCTAGGAACCGCATTGAGTGAACCGTGTCGTTGCCGGTGTACTAGCAGTTGCTTGGAATCGCAAAGAGTGAGCCGAGTCGTTGCCGGCTTACAGGCAACAGCTGCGAACTGCCAATAGTGCACTGAGTCGCTGCCGATGCACAGGCAATAGCTTGGAACCACAGAGAGTGAACTGAGACGGTGCCGGTGCACCGGTAACAACTGGGAACCACCATGAGTGAACAGAGTTGTTGTCGGCATACAGGTTGCGACTGGGAATAGCCATGAGCGAACCGAGTCACATCCAGTGTACAGGCAACGGTTGGCAACCACCATGAGTGAACTGAGTTGTTGTCGACGTACAGGCAGCGGTTGGGAACCATAAAGAGTGAACCATGTCGCTGCCGGTGTACAGATAGCGACTAGAAACCACCAAGATTGAACCGAGTCACCGCTGGTGTATAGGCAGCGGTCGGGGACTGCCAAGAGTGAACCAAGTTGCTGTCGGCATATAGCTAGCGGCTGGGAATCACCAAGAGTGATCCCAGTTGCTGCCGACATACTACCAGCGACTAGGAACCGTCAAGAGTGAACTGAGTCTCTACCGGCATACTAGTAGCAGCTAGGAACCACCAAGAGGGAACTGAGTCGCTATAGGTGTATATGCAACGGCTGGGAACCACCAAGAGTGAACCGAGTTGCTGCTGGCATATAGCCAGTGACTGGGAACCGCCAAGAGTGAACCCAATCACTGCTGGCGTACTAGCAGTAGCTGGGAACCGCCAAGAGTGAACCGAGTCGCTGCCGATGTACTAGCAGTGGTTGGGAACCACCAAGACGGAACTGAGTCACTGCCGGCTTATAGGCAACAGCTGTGAACTGCCAAGAGTGAACCGAGTTTCTACTGGTCTACAGGCAACGACTTGGAACCATTTAGAGTGAACCGAGACGGTGTCGGTACACCGACAACGGTTGGGAGCCACCAAGAGTGAACTGAGTCACTGTTGGCGTACAGGTTGTGGCTAGGAACTGCCAAGAGCGAACCGTGTCGCTACCGACGTACAGGTAGCGGCTGGGAACCGTCAAGAGTCAACCGAGTCACTGCTAGCGTACATGCTGTGGATGGGAACTACCAAGAGTTAACAGAGTTACTGCTAGTGTACAGGCAGCTTTTGGGTACATCCAAGAATGAACCTAGTCACTGTTGGCGTACAGGCTGTAGTTGGGAATCGCCAAGAGTGAAGAATCGCCAAGAGTGAACCAAGTCGCTACCAGGATACATGGAACGGCTAGGAACTACCAAGAGTAAACCGAGTCGCTGCTGGTGTACAGGCAACGACTGGGAACCACAGAGAGTGAACCGAGATGCTGCCAGTGCATCGGTAACTACTGGGAACCACCAAGAGTGAACCGAGTCGCTATCGACGTACAGGCAGCAGTTGGGAACCTTTAAGTGTAAACCGAGTCGCTGCCGACGTACAGGCAGCAGTTGGAAACTATTAAGTGCAAACTGAGTCGCTAGCAGCGTACAAGCAGCACCTGGTGACTACCCAGAGTGAAACGAGTTACTGCAGGTGTACAGCCAGTGGCTGGGAATTGCCAAGAGTGAACCAAGTCACCGCCAACGTGCAAGCTGCGGCTGGGAACCGCCAAAAGCGAACTGAGTTGTTGCTGGCATACAGGTAGTGGCTGAAAATCACCAAGAGTGAACTGAGTCACTGTCGATGTATAGGCAATGGTTGGGAACCACTTCGAGTGAACCGAGTCACTGTCGGCGTACAAGCAGCTGTTGGGAACCACATAGAGTGAACCGTGTCGCTGTCGGAGTACAGACAGCGATTGGGTACCACGAAGAGTGAACCGAGTCATTGCTGGTGTATATGCAATAGCAAGAAACCACCTAGAGTGAACTGAGTTGTTGCCGGCATATAGCCAGTGGCTGGGAAGCGCCAAGAGTGAACCCAGTCACTGTTGGCGTACTAGCAGCAGTTGGGAACCACCAAGAGTGAACCGAGTCGTTGCTGGAGTACTAGCAGCGGCTGGGAACCGGCAAAAGGAAACCGAGTTGCTGCTGGTGTACAAGCAAAGGCTGCAAACCGCCAATAGTGAACTAAGTCGCTGCTGGTGTATAGGCAACGGCTTGGAACCACTAAGAGTGAACCGAGACGGTGCCGGTGCACCAGCAATGGCTGGGAACCACCAAGAGTGAACTGAGTCGCTGCCAGTGTACAGGCAACGGCTGGGAACCACACAGAGTGGACCGAGACACTGCCGGTGCATCGGCAACTACTGGGAACCACCATGAGTGAACTGAGTCGCTGTCGACATACAGGCTGCGGCTGGGAATTGCAAAGAGGGAACCGAGTCGCTGCCGATGTACAGGAAGTAGTAGGGAACCGTTAAGTGCAAACCGAGTCACTGCCGGCGTAAAGGCAGTGGCTGGGAACTGTTAAGTGCAAACCGAGTAGCTACTAGCATACAGGCAGTCACTGGGAAATGCCCAGAGTGAAATGAGTTGCTGCTGGCGTACAAGTAGTGGCTGGGAACCGCATAGAGTGAACGGTGACGTTGCCGGTGTACTGGCAGTGGATGGGAACCGCCAAGAGTGAGCCGAGTCACTGCCGACGTACTAGCTTCGACTGTCAACCGCCAAGAGCGAACTGACTTGGTGCTGGTGTACAGGCAATGGTTGGGAACCACCATGAGTGAACCGAGTCGCTGCCAGCGTATAGCCAGCGGTTGGGAACAGCCATGAGTGAACCGAGTCGCTGATGGGATACAAGCAACAGTTGGGAACCGCCAAGAGTGAACCAAGTCGCTTCCGGTTTGCAGGCAACGCCTTGGAACAGCCGAGAGTGAACTGAGATGGTGTCGGTGCATCGGCAACGGCTGGGAACCACCAAGAGTGAACCGAGTCTCTGTCGCCATACAGGTTGTGGCTGGGAACTGCCAAGAGCGTATCGAGTCACTACTGACGTACTGGCAGTGGCTGGGAACCATCAAGAGTGAACCGAGTAGCTGCTGGCGTACAGGCTATGGCTAGGAACCACCAAGAGTGAACCGAGACACTGTCGACGTAT
The DNA here is from genome assembly GCA_024699735.1 of Posidonia australis. Lineage (NCBI taxonomy): Eukaryota > Viridiplantae > Streptophyta > Magnoliopsida > Alismatales > Posidoniaceae > Posidonia > Posidonia australis. Next base: position 19,294 of record JAMKQA010004628.1, on the reverse strand, counting down.
AGGTAACAGCTGGGAATCGCCAAGAGTGAACCGAGTCACTGCCAATGTACAGGCAACGGCTTAGAACAACCGAGAGTGAACTGAGTCGCTGTCGCCGTACAAGCTACGGCTGGGAATTGCTAAGAGCGTACCGAGTTGCTGCCGACGTACAGGTAGCGGCTGGGAACCGTCAAGAGTAATCTAAGTCACTATTGGCGTGCAGGCTGTGGGTGGGAACCACCAAGAGTGAACCGAATCGCTGCCAGCGTACAGGCAGTGGTAGGGAATCACCAAGAGTGAACGGAGTCACTGCTGGCGTACATGTTGTGGCTGGGAACCACCAAGAGTTAACAGAGTCGCTGCCGACGTACAGGCAACAGCTGGTAACCGCCAAGATTGAACCGAGTCTCTACTAGTGTACAAGCAACGGCTTGGAACCACCGAGAGCAAACAGTGACGGTATCGATGCACCGGCAACGGCTGGGAACCATCTAGAGTGAACCGAGTCGCTGTCAGCGTACAGGTTGTGGCTGGGAACTGCCAAGAGGGAAACGTCAAGAGTGAACCGAGTCGCTTTTGCCGTACAGGCCGTGGCTGGGAACCACCAAGAGTGAACTGAGTTACTGCAAGCGTACAGGCAACTTTTGGGAACATCCAAGAGTGAATCGAGTCACTACCGCCATACAGGCTGTAGCTAGGAACCGCCAAGAGCAAACCGAGTTGCCGCGGACGTACAGGCCATGGCTGGAAACCACCAATAGTGAACCGAGTCACAGCCGATGTACAGGCAATAGTTGGGAACCGCCATGAGTGAACGGAGTTGCTGCCGGCATACAGGCAGTGGTTGGGAACCACATAGAGTGAACCATGTCGTTGCCGGTGTACAGATAGTGGCTGGGAACCACCAAGAGAGAACTGAGTCACCGCTGGTGTATAGGCAGCGGTTGGGGACTGCCAAGAGTGAATCGAGTTGCTGTCGGCATATAGCCAACGGCTGGGAATCGCCAAGAGTGATCTCAGTCACTACTGGCGTACTAGCAGCGGCTGGGAACCACCAAGAGTGAACCGAGTCTTCGCTGGAATACTAGTAGCGGCTAGGAACCGCTAAGAGGGAATTGAGTCGCTTCCGGCGTATAGGCAATGGCTGGGAACTGCCAAGAGTGAATCCAGTCGCTGCCGACGTACAAGCTGTGGCTGGGAACAGGTAGGAGCGAACCAAGTCGCTGCTGGTGTATGGGCAACGGTTGGGGACCGCCAAGCGTGAACCGAGTCGTTGCCGGTGTACAAGTAACGGGTGGGAACTGGATGAGCGAACCGAGTCACTGCTGGTGTACAGGCAATAGCTAGAAACCGTTAGGAGCGAAACGTGTCGCTGCCATGTACAGGTAGTAGCTAAGAACAGCCATGAGTGAACCGAGTCGCTGCCGACGTATAGGCAACGGTTTGGAATGGTAAAGTGTGAAACGAGTCAATCCTGGCCTATAAGCAGTGGCTGGGAACCACCAAGAGTGAACCGAGTTGCTGCCGTCATAAAGGTAGCTTTTGGGAACATCCAATAGTGAACCGAGTCGCTGCTAGTGTACAAGCAATGGCTGTGAATCGCCAAGTGTGAGCCGAGTCGCTGTAGGTGTACAGGCAGCGGCTGGGAACAACCAAGTTGCTGTCGTCATACAGCCAGCGGTCGAGAACCACCAAGAGCGAACTGAGCCACTACCGGCATACAGGAAGCGGCCGGGAACCACCAAGAGTGAACTGAGTCATTGCCGGTGTACAGGAAGTGGCTGGGAACCTCCAAGGGCGAACCGAGTTGCTGTCGCCGTAAAAGCAGAGGCTGGGAACTGTTAACTACTAACCAAGTCGATGCTGGCGTATAGGCAGCGGCTAGGAACCACCAAGAGTGAACCGAGTCACTGTTGGCAAACAGGCAGCGGCTGTGAACAGCCAAGAGTGAACCGAGTCGCTGCTGGCGTACACCAAGAGTGAATCGAGTTGCTATGGCGTACAGGTTGCTTTTGGGAACATCCAAGAGTTATCCAAGTCGTTGTCGTCGTACAGGTAGCGGGAGTGAACCACCAAGAGCAAACCAAGTCACTACCGGTATACAAGTAGTGGACGGGAACCACCAAGAGTGAACCAAGTCACTGTCGTTGTACAGGCAGCAGCTGGGAACCGGCAAGATTGAACCGAGTCGTAGCTGGCATACAGGCTATGGCTGGGAACCGCATAGAGTGAACTATGTCGCTAATTGTGTACAAGCAGCGATTGGGAACCACATCGAGTGAACCGAGTTTTTGCTAGTGTATAGGTAGCAACTGGGAACCGCCAAAAGTGAACCAAGTCACTGCCGATTTACAGGCAACAGCTGGGTACCGTCAAGTGCGAACCGAGTCACTGTCGACGTACAGGCAGTGGCTGGGAACTGTCAAGAGTGAATTGAGTCACTACTGGTGTACAGGAAATGGCTGGGAACCACCAAGATTGAACTAGGTCACTGTCGGTGTATAGGCAGTGGCTGGAAACGGCTGAGAACCACCGAGAGTGAACCAAGTCACTGCTGGCGTATAGGCAACAGCTGGGAACCACCAAGAGTGAACTGAGTCGCTGTCGGTGTATAGGCAATTGCTAGAAACCGCCAAGAGTTAACTGAGTGACTGCTGGTGTAAAGGAAGCAGTTGGGATCCGACAAGAGTGAACCGAGTCACTACCGGTATAAGGGCAGCGGTAGGGAACCGCAAAGAGTGAACCGTGTCGCTGCTGGTGTATAGGCAGCGGTTTGGAATCGCCAAGAGTGAACTGAGTCGTTGCTGGTGTACCGGTAGCGCTGGGAACCGCAAGAGTGAACCGAGTCGCTCTTGACATACAGGCTGCGGCTTGGAACCGCCAAGAGCGAACCAAGTCGCTACTGGTGTACAGGCAACGGTTGGGAACCACCAAGATTGAATCGAGTCACTACAACGTACAGGCAGCTGTTAGGAACCGCCAAGAGTAAACCAAGTCGCTGCCAAGATGCAGGCAACGGCTGGGAACTGCCATGAATGAACCGAGTCACTGCCGGTGTACAGGCAACGGCTGGGAACCGTCGAGAGTGAACCGAGACGCTGCCGGTGCACCGGCGACTACTGGGAACCACCAAGAGTGAACTGAGTCCCAGTTGGCATACAGGCTACAACAAGGAAATGGCTCTGGCTTTTTTAGGGTTGACCTCAATTTTCCTTTGATTAACTATATATCCCCAGAGCTTTCCTGATGTCATGCCAAACACACATTTGTTGGGATTCAACTGGAGCTTAAACCTTCGCAATCGGTCAAACAACTTTCTTAGGCAAGTGAGGTGGTCCTTTGACTCTTTGATTTTGGCAATCATGTCGTCCACGTAGACCTCGATGTCCTGGTGCATGAGATCATGGAAAAGTGCTGTCTATGTAGCACTAGTGTTCTTGAGTCCGAACGGCATCACCCTGTAGCAAAAGACCCCCCAAGGGGTGATGAATGATGTCTTCTCCATATCCTCTTCTGCTAATCTGATCTGATTGTAGCTTGAGAAGTCATCCATAAATGATAACATTTTGTGCCCTACGGTGTTGTCCATTAGTACATCAATGTGAGATAGTGGAAAATCATCTTATGGGCTCGCTTTGTTGAGATCTCAATAGTTAATGTACATGTGAACCTATTCGTCCTTTTTCGGCACCAAAACTACATTGGCCAGCCATTCTGGATAAAGGACAACCTTTAGGAATTTGACTTGGTGTTGCTTCATGATTTCCTCTTCTAACTTGAGAAGCCACTACGGGTGCCATCTTTTGAGTTTCTATTTGATTGGCTTGGCATTCAGCTTCAATGGCAAAGTGTGCACTACTATCTCAACATCTAGTCCGACCATGTCATCATAACTTTAGGCAAAAACATCACTATACTCCTTCAGAAATGCGTTAAAATCTGCCTTTGCTTGTGGTGACAATTCGGCATTGATGCAGACCACTTTAACGTCGTCCAGTGCACCGATATTCACCACCTCTATGTCCTCCTCGACGTGCAGGTTCAGGCCTTCTAGATCGTCGTCGTGAGGGTGGAATTTCGGCACATCTTCTAAATCATCGACACCCATGTCATCCTCCTTATACGCTATCAGTTCTGACAAGATCTCCTCTTGGAATGCTAAGTCAGTGACATCAAAAGAGAGGATCTGCTATGACTCCTACCCCTGTTTACGCTTGAGGAGGGTCACGCTGACTCTGGTATTCTTGTAGCTGCGCTGCGTGAACTCCGATCTTATGCTTTTCTACTCTGCTGTGTTACTGGCCTGCTCTTCTCCCTTCTCTACAGTAGTCCTAATATTTTTGGTTTTTTGAATTTTTTCTGATCTTTTTATGCTTTTTGTACTATTTACAATAATCTTCTTCCAACAGTCGTCTTGCTGGTGATTGCTCTAGGGGTTGTTCCGTGGGCTCTCTGAGGTCTTTTTTTTTAACCCTCGCCTATCTCAAGGCTAGGCTTGTGCTGCAAATACCACCTAGACTTGCCTCTTAGCTGCTCGAAGATCATCTCCTTTAGTCTAGTCTCAATTGTTGTGCCCTTCACAACCATGATTATTGGAGGACCCCGATGATTTTAGGGTGGGGCGAGTTCTGGCTCTGATGCAACTACTTTCCCTATCCTATTCCTGTCTTCTTCGGCTGCATCTTCCGCCAAGACCGCCAATTGCACCTTGAATAGCACTTCTAGGTCATTTAACACTACGTCTACATAGGTCTCACTGGCCGTGCCATCCTCCTCGTCTGAGGCGAAATTGACATAGTAGGCGCATGAATCCGACTGCACTAGAGACCTAGGAATAGGAAGGGTTGGGATACTACTACTGCTGAACTTCTCCATCTGGGCTACTGCCGTTTCTGGATACTACTACTGCTGCCGCTCTATCTGGGATACTACTACGCATTTCGCATTTGCACTTGCATTTGGCAACAAGTCATGACTTTTGGTGCATTCGCCAGATAAGTGACTACTGCCTACAGCAAACATCATCCTTCTATAACCTCAAAATGGGGGTATCTTGTCAACCCTGAGCGTCAGTATTGCTTCCTTCCATCCCTCGACCTCACTCAGGGAGGGGTATCTGTAGACACCCCGATTTTGAGGTGTTTCATAGATAAATTTTCCAGATGTTGCTTTGGATATGCCAAACCCAATCCCATCAGTTAAACCAGCCACAAACCTATAGCAAGCCCGCAACCCAATTAGAAATTCAGACAGGTAGGGGAGAGCACTAAGTTAGAGCACCTGCTTGGAGCACCGAGCAGGAGCACTACAGTGGCACACCTAGATAGAGCACCAGACAGGCGCACCTATCTGGCGCACCTACCTGGCACACCAAGCTGGCGCACAGCCACTTCTCTGGTTGCTGACTGCTAGCTTTCCACCTCCCATGTTTGTAACCCTCACCAGCGAATATGCCATGGAATCTAAGCCAGGCTCTTCGTTTACAAAGCTACCTACATTCCATGGGAGTTACCTTTGCAAAATCCTATATAAAGACCCCCATAGGCAGCCATTTGGAGGACCAGGCGGTCAAAGTCATTTGCCTCTCTTAGATTTTCGCGGGTGCAAAATCTAGCCTATTGTCTTTGACCGGGCGGTCAACGTCATTTGCCACTTTTCTTGGATTTTCGCAGGTGCGAAATCTATCCTGTTGACTTTGACCGGGCAATCAACATCGTTTGCCTCTCTTGGATTTTCGCAGGTGTGAAATCCAACTTGTCGACTTTGACCAAGTGGTCAACGTCATTTGCCTCATTTCTTGGATTTTCGCGGGCACGAAATCTAGCATGTTGACTTTGACCGGGCGGTCATCGTCATTTACCTCTCTTGGATTTTCGCAGGTGCGAAATCTGGCTTGTTGACTTTGACTGGGCGGTCAACGTCATTTGCCTCTCTTAGATTTTCGTGGGTGCGAAGTCCAGCCTGTTGACTTTGATCGTGCGGTCAACATCATATGCCTCTCTTGGATTTTCACGGGTGCGAAATCCAGCTTGTTGACTTTGACCAGGTGGACAATGTGATTTGCCGCTCTTGATTTTCGCAAGGGAGAAATCTAGCCTGTTGACTTTGACCAAGAGGTCAACGTCATTTGCCTCTCTTGGATTTTCGCAGGCGTAAAATCCAACCTGTTGACTTTGACGGGGTGGTCAACGTCATTTGCCTCTCTTGGATTTTCGCGGTCGGGAAATCCAGCATGTTGACTTTAACTAGGCGGTCAACGTCATTTGCCTCTTTTCTTGGATTTTCGCGGGTGCGAAATCTAGCCTATTGACTGTCATTTGTCTCTCTTAGATTTTCGCGAGCGTGAAATCCAGCCTGTTGACTTTGACCGAGTGGTCAACGTCATTTGCCTCTCTTGGATTTTCGCGGGCGCGAAATCCAACTTGTTGACTTTGATCGGGTGGTCAACGTCATTGCGTCTTTTGGATTTTCGCAGGCACGAAATCCAGCCTGTTGACTTTGATCTGGCGGTCAATGTCATTTGCCTCTCTTGGATTTTCGCAGGCGCGAAATCGTGGTTGTTGACTTTGACCGGGTGGTCAATGTCATTTGCTTCTCCTTGATTTTCGCAGGTGCGAAATCCCTTTTTCTGTGGCTTCTGGCCAGGCGGTCAGAGTCGACCTTTGACCGGGCGGTCAAAGTTGACCTTTGACCGGGCGATCAAGGTCAGTTTCTTCTAGATTTTCATGAGCGCGAAATCCTATTCCATTACTTTTGACCGGGCGGTCAAAGTCGACTTTCGGCCGTGCGGTCGAGGTCATTTCCTTTCCTGTTCCTTGGATTTTCGCGGGCGTGAAATCCAGCTGCCTGACCTTTGGACTGGGCGGTCGAGGTCTTCTTCTATCCTTTTTCCTTTTGGGTTTTCACGGGCGCAAAATCCCTTTGTTTGCCCTCGGTCTATGCGGACAGGGCCTTCTGTTCTGCTTGACAAATAGTATGCTTGTCATACCCATTCCCTTTGGGTAGGTATCCCCAACTACTCGGTTGACAACCATCAAACTGTCTGGCGATCGGGTTGACAAGACTTGATTGACTTGTCAAATCCCGCCTCCTCGGCTTGATACCCTCAATTATCCGGTTGATGAGTCCGACAACTTATCATTTTCCTGCCAGTGGTTCCATCTATGTGCGGGATTTCTTTTATCTTTGCCATTATTTCAGCACTAGCATCAACTTTGCATCGGCTTTAGGGATCGGCTCATTCATGTTTTTCGCAATGGCATCACATCTCAAGCATTTAGATCAGCAGTTGCACGCATTTCACATTTGCATTTGCATTTGGCAACAAGTCATGACTTTTGGTGCATCCGCCAGATAAGTGACTACTACCTACAGCAAACATCATCCTTCTGTAACCTCAAAATGGGGGTATCTTGTCGACCCTGAGCGTCGGTCTTGGTTCCTTCCGTCCCTCGACCTCGCTCAGGGAGGGGCATCTGTAGACATCCCGATTTTGAGGTGGCTCATAGATAAATTTTCCAGATGTTGCATTGGATATGCCAAACCCAATCCCATCAACTAAACCAACCACAAACTTATAGCAAGCCCGCAACCCAATTAGAAATTCAGACAGGTAGGGGAGAGCACCATGTTAGAGCACCAATGTGGAGCACCTGATTGGAGCACCGAGCAGGAGCACTATAGTGGCACACCTAGCTGGAGCACCAGACAGGCGCACCTACATGGCGCACCTACCTGGCACACCAAGCTGGCGCACAGCCACATCTTAGGTTGCTAACTGCTGGCTTTCCACCTCCCATGTCTGTAACCCTCACCAGCGAATATGCCATGGAATCTACGCCAGGCTCTTCGTTTACGAGGCTGCCTGCATTCCATGGGAGTTACCTTTGCAAAATCCTATATAAAGACCCCCATAGGCAGCCATTTGGAGGACCTAGTGCAAGCTATCTACTGATTCCTGCAACCCGTTCTCATTTTCTCAAGCATTCCCTTGCATTCTGAAGCATTTCCAGCCCTTCCAAAGCAACAAGGATCATATTATCTTTGGTCTTCTAAGAAGGAACACCTTGAAAAAGGTAGGTTCTCCTTTCTTTTACTTTCTTTAATCTCAGTTCTTACACCAAATAAAGCATGCTTTGAATTTCACACATAAATCTGATTTTTTGCTGTTTATATAAGAGTTTTATGATAAGACTGTTTATTTCCTGTGCAAGATGCTCAATATGTAAATCTGTATGATAAAAAATCTACACCTTTTAATTTCTATGAGTTTCTTTTCATTTCTATTTCTTTACACAAGGATCCATGATTCATGCACATGAATGCTAGGAAATATGCAATAAATATGTTCTTTATGTATCCATCATATGCAATTGGTTGCTAAGTTCACTCACTCATCTCTTACGCATTAGAATCTCATGCAAGTATTTTTAGCCATATACCCATGATTTATTATGATTTGGACTTTAATAATGAAAGCTTTCCATTTGTTTGCATCCTATCATATCTCAGTTTTTGTCGCCTGCATAACAGATCCAATTAATAAAAATCACTGATCTCTGAAATCTGGACCAGATTCTGAGTTAGACTGCAGTCTTATTCAGGTTTTCTGGGGAGCACCATTCTGGCACACCAAAGTGGCGCACCAGAGTGGCGCACCTAACCAGAGCACCATTTTGGTGCACCAGTCTGGTTAGAGAGTAAATCACCCTGTTTGCACCCCACTCTGCATGGTTTCTTGGATGATTTTGACTCTGATTTTCCTGGTGTTGATTCTCTGATATTACATGTCTTTGCATGCATGATTTCAACCCAAGATGGCACTATTTTCAAGACTATTGCACTTTGCATACTCAGCCCATAGCTGAAATCTAGTAGGCTAATTGCCCCATACTCCTATATGGAGATTCCTATGCATCAACCCATGATCCAGGTAGTATGGCTAAATCTTGTTTGCTTTTATTTATCTTGAATAGGGTGTGATCTTGTGTGAGGCTTGCACCCCTTGAGCACAAGGTCCATATATCTTCTCATGCTTGTATTTTCCTAGATATTCAAATTGTGTTTCTCGAGTTTACAAGGACTTTGCATTGCATAACATTCTGGAACCCATTATCACATGACATTGCACTGCATGGATTTCATGTGTTTTCCTCGGCACATTTTCCTGGCCCTAGTGCAGCACCTAGGTGGCGCACTAGACTGGAGCACTAGTCTGGCGCACCAAACAAGCACATCAACCTATTTTCTCAGTAGAACACAGTAGCTTTTCGCATGATTTTTAGCATGTTTTCCCGTTTTGATTTGCTTTTGGTTTTCTTCCTTGATATATCAGGAAGACCCAATTCTATTTTTAGCCCTTTTTATGTATGGTAGATCACATTTTGCATATAGTAAAGCAAGGATGAAAATCGCTTGAAATTCTTAGATCTTTGATCTTATTTATGCAATATCCTTGCACCAATGCTTGACTCGCTATACGAGCGATCCTTCTGAGCATTAGGACACACCCTGCATCCCATGTACCCCTATTTTAGCATAAGACACCACTTACACCTAGCATGGCATGGCATATCACCCTCGGGCATACAGAAAAGGCTGAAAAGCCGACATTTCATATAAGTAAACAAAAAACCCATTAAACGACCAATTTTCGGTCGCACGAGGGTGCCTAATAACTTCCTCATGCGTAACAGGGATCCTTGCCCATTTCTGGCTTGAGACTTTCTTTTCCATTGGCTTATTTGCATGATTTGAGTGTTTTAAGTGGTTTTCCTCGTCTTCTGTTTTTAAATAGACTAGGTGGCGACTCCTGCATTTTATCACTATTTTTATTGATTTGCCGTGACTTTGCCAATCCTCGCGCAATTGGCCTTTCACGCCATGTCCAAGGTTCTTGCCGGCATGGTTACAGATGGCAAAGCTAGATAGGGGAATGCTGGGACTACTGCCTGTTGCTGCTCTGTCCCACCTGTGGGGTCCAGCTCGACTGCACTCAATGTGTCTTCATTCGTGTAGTAATCCTCAATGCAGACCCACTCGACGTCTTCCGCTAGACTCCACTACTGTTGCACTGCTAAGATCGGGGGCGGGTTCCGGTTCTGGTCCATCACACCTGCATTAACGAAGTTAGTCAAATCTCAAGGGATGAGTAGTCTTCAGTGCCTGTGCGCGTTTCCCTGTGGTCCTTGATATCTAAGTCCATCGTGGTCTCTTCTTTCCTCCGCCTCGACGGGCTCCGTGATCCCTTGACTGTATCACCCAAGTGGCACTCCCTTTTCGTACCCCCATCGGTGATAGAAGTTCTCCACCATCAGTTGAGGGTGCCTATGAACAGACAAGAAACTAGCATGTTCGAATTTCAGAACAAAATTGACTAGTTCAAAACGGTTAATAAGGTAGAGTACATCCGACGGCTTGGGATCAAAGTGGACAGTCTGAAGATCAATCAATGAGTCTACGTCAACCTTGTCCTTCTCAAAGTTCTTTGCAATGACAACAACAATGTCATCGCCATAGTAGAACTTGATCATATGGTGCAAGGTTGACGGGATGACTTGATGCTTGTGTAGACAAGGGCGCCCAAGCAAATGATTGAAAGCAGGCTTGAGATCAACAACATAGAATTTGACGTCGAACTAAGCCAGACCGATAGTCAGAGGAATGACCAAAACTCTCAACGCATCGTGGTGCATGTTGTCAAAAGACGTCATCCCCTTGACAGTTGGCATGATGTCCTTGGCTTTGAATCTGATTTTGCTTGTGGTGTGCAAGGGGTAGATGTTTAGACCTACACCATTATCAACCAATGTCAAAGGGATTCGAAACTCTTTAACTGCATGGTTATGAACAATGTTTGGTTGTGATTGGTTCCCACCGGGAGCAACTCCTGGGACGAGAAGGAGATGACCCGCAGCGTTGCGATCATACCTACCATGTTTTCAAGGGTCGTGGGCTCAATAGTGGGGGATACATGGGCTTCCTAGAATACCCTGAGGAAGGCTTCCCGATGCTCAGCTAAGGTATGGATGAGGTCCCAAATGGATATATCGGCTTTAACCTTCTCGAGCTGAGAGGTGAGATCATCGAAGGATTTACTAGCAGTGCTGGTGGTGGGTTTAGGGGTAACTTCCTCGATGACGGGCTTAAGGGGTTGGCTTTTTGCCGAGGTGGAAGTCGTACTGGGTGGCTTGCCTTGGGGACTGGAGTTGGGGGCATGTACACCCGTCCGGATCGCGTGATTTTTGCACACAATTTTGTGACATAGTCATACAGTACCCAATGGGTATCCCTAGTCTAATTAATGACCAGGGGCGTACAAGCCACCAAGTCTAGCTAGGCCACTGGTTGGCTGGTGGAAGGCATAGTGGGTAGAAGCTGGATGAGGTCTGGCTTCAAGGTAAATGGCTGAGCTGACGGAAATTGCATGGTAGGCAAAGCGATCGTGCACTCTGTCCTGGCGGCCAAGTGAATCATACCGACGATGGGTCCTGAACCGGAGAGGAAGGAAAGATACTGCTGAGGCGGGAGCGGTTCAGAGGCAAGGTGGATCAAACTAGATGGGTCCAATTGGGAAGAGCTGGACCCGACAGGAAAACGGCAGTGAACCCCTGAGGTCTCGGGTGCTCCTGGATTGGTGTGTTGAGGGAGAGGCTAACTAACTATGCTTGCGGGGGCTATGCTCGTGCTGGTGCTGGTGTTGGAATGGGTGCAAACCTTGCATCCTGAGTGTTAATGACAATGACCTAGCGGTCAATGAGGTCATGTATGGCGTTCAAGAGAGTGAAATAGTTGTCTGTCGAGTGCCTCAAGGCCCAATGGTAACTGCAGTACAAGTTCGCTTTTTACCACACTGGTAATGGATTCGACGGTGGGCGAACGTCCAGGTACCTGAGGTGCGACTGCACCATGGAAAGGATGGCGCTCAATGGCTCGACCAGTGGGGTGAAATCTCAGTGGAGTCGTCGAGGCCTTCCCTGTGGGGAGGTTGTCCTTGCCTTGCCGGTGCTATGGGATACACTAGCTCGGTGGTGGTAGTGATGTGGGGTGTCCTACATGCTGGTGCATAAACTACTTGATTTTGAGCCGACAGGCCCACCGTGTTCACCAGTAGAGTAGGAAACCCAAGGTACGCGACGGTGCTCTTTAGGGGATCCCTCCGCTTCGGATAACTGGAGTTGGAGCCATTGTTGTTGGTGCTGGCACTATGGCTGGAGGTGGTTGCCTGCATGGCGAACACAGTTAGTGTGGGGAAGCTGCCACTTCGTAGCTAGCCTTCCACGTGGGCGCCGGCTCTAATCAAAGAGGAGAAAGTGGTGATAGGCTAGATGCTAAGCAAAGTCCCTATGACTGGCTGTGCCCCGTGGATGATCATCTCGATAGACTCCTAGTCAGAGGGTCTATCCTTGACTTGTGAGGCAAGGCCATGCCAGCGCCCGACGTACTCTCCAAACAGCTCAAGGGGCTTGTGCTTGGTGGTGGCCAAGTCCTCCCTCTTGGGGATTAGGTCGAGGTTGAAGGAATACTATTCCAGGAATGCCTAGGCTAGGTCGATCCAAGTCCGAATGGTCGCCATGTCCAGGAAAGTGAACCACTTCAAGACAAGGCCAAAGAGACTCTTTTGGGACAAGCGTATCAACAACCTTTCGTCAGCCTGGAGCTGTGCAAGGTCTCCGCAATATGCCCTCAGATGGGAGATTGGGCAGCCTTTTCCATTGTATTTTTTGAAATCTAGGACTTGGAAATTTGGTAGGAGAGTTGCCTTTGGGAAATAGTAGAGGTCCCAGAACTAAAAAGATTGACGGTCCCCACCCTACACTTGTCGAAGTGCTCTTTCCAAATCACCCATCCTGGAAAGGAGGACATCTATGGTCGCTGCTGTTGAGACTGGCACAACCTGGGTGGGTACCACGTATACCATGTGGGTCGCACTGAGGTGCTCCTCTGGATCCAACATCATACCACTTGATGTCATGGCATGATGGCCGGCATATCCTTGCGAGTGTGTGGTGTGGTCCGCGATACATGGTGGAACCTGTGTTTCATGTAGGGATGGAGGGTAGGTAGTATGCTGTGCTGTGAGTGGTGCAGGGTATGTGGGTGGCAGCTACTATCTTGGTGTGAATCCAAGCAGCGGGACAAGAGAGTGTTGCACCCTTGTCAGGCTGAGGGGCTGGCCACTAAGTGCTGGAGATGCATGCTGTGATGAGTGAGAGGAAGGTGAAGGATGCAGGATCGACACTCCCATCGCCTAACTACCAAGGAGTTGGGGCGACGGCCAGGGAGGTGCAGTGGGTGTAGAGTGGAGCACCAAAGTCGAAGGCGATGAGACCTCAGGGGGAGGTGAAGCTAGGAGCAGTGAAGAGTCCTGGGAGAGTGCCATGCCTTGCAGCTTCTGGATGAAGGCCAAGAAGTACTGGGCTTGCACGGCTAGACTCCCATTGGTAGCAGTACCGAGGGACAGCATTGTCAACAGAGCCGACACAGTAGAAGGCAAAAGGGAAGCAGACTGTCCAGAGAGGATGGTTCCTACCAAAAAGGCTACAGTAGCCGACTGGGTAGTTAGGACAGATGGGCCCTTCAAAGGGAGAGACACTGGCAACTCAGAAGCTCAAGTGGCGGTTACCACAACGAACTCGATGACGGGCTCTAGATTGGACAGGATCTGCCAGTGTCCCTACACAAAAGGGGAGGATGCCCCATGGGCCTGGAAGAGGTTGACATGGGGTAAGGAGGTAGCTGAAGAAGTCAGGAAAAGGGATGAGGGGGCCGAAGTGGCGATACCCTCGGAGGTGACAATAGAAAGAGCCTCGCTGACACGTTAGGCCATGGCAGAACGTGAGCGAGTGCGAATAGGGCTACGGTAGCTGAGGGAAGGGCGGATCCTACAATGAGCTATCGTCGAAAGCGACCACAGCTCGAGGGGAGATGAGAACGGGTGTCACACAACAAGAAAACAGAGAGGGGGGCACTCGAGCTTGGGTTAAAGGACTCATGCGCAAACCTGTTGACAACAGAGACAGGAGTAGGTATCAAAACCTAAGGATAAGCAATGCAGTGTTTATTAAGCGGTATGAATGGCACACATGCACATGGATGCAACTAGCATGCACTCTCTCACCATCTAAGTGTTTCGTAGGAGGCTGTCTACTCCGGATGCTCTTGGGGTGAGTGGGTCTCCGACTCAAGGCAGAAAGTAGGGTTCCATCCCATGCCAAAGCTGTGGAATGGTGGTGCATTGGGAGCCTCAACCCTACCAAAGCATGGGTTGTACCCTCTACTAACACCGACGCGACCCCAGACAAGGGGGACAGCCCAGCATTAAATCCTACACCAAAGCAATAGGACAAGAGAACTGGAACTGGCCTTCGTAAACTATAGGTGGACTCAGAGGAGAGAGAATGCATGCCCCTATATGATTCAATCATGTAATATGCCTTTGTGTCTTTTACTTGCATTTTATTAACCAGAGGGGAAGAGAGTTCAAATTGGTCTCTAGTTTTGGCTTATTAATTGCTTCTTTAAGTTTGTGTGTTTTATTTTAAACCAGGAAAGGGAAGAAACATGTCTCTACTCTCCTAATCATATCAAGTACGAAAAGGGAAGAAAACACACAAGGCAAACAAGCAAGCAAACAACAAACAAAAGGCATGATCATGGCATGTGCAAGTGTCATGCAATCATGATAGTGAGAAATAAAAAGGTTCGAACACATCATAAAGCATGTATCATGGCATGTGCAATGTGATGTGGGCATGTTATCTTGGTGTAACATAAAACATACATCATCCATAAGGCATATCATATCAAGTGCACACAAGGAAAACCATGCAAGCAAGAAAGAACAAAAAACGAAGTCTATCTATCCCCAGCGGAGTTGCTAGTTCCTATCACCATGCTTGCGAAGGGGGAACCACACTCCCACATGATCAGGTCCACATGGGAGTTGGTAGGGCCACGGTGTATCTGACGATTTCGAGGTGAGAAAATGACTCAAAAACACTAAAATTCGATATGAAGGTAAAACATGGAGTCACTACCTAATCTATTCAAAATAGAGAAGACGAGGAAAACCGTATTGGAAAACCAAAAACTTGAAATCAAAAGAGAATAATAGATGACTCATGCCCAAATGATTCGACACACAGATCATTGCGAACTAGAGAAAGGGTAAGGACTCCTATTACGTATGGGGAAGTGTTAGGTACCCCTGCACGCCCAATGAATCGTTCTTTCTCGAAATCTCTCTCGCATGCACGGAAATGTGGGCACTTAGATGCCAATTAATGGGGTTATATGGATGATGCAAGAGAAATAAATTGTATGGCTAAGAGGACATGACATATTGAAAACTGAGTGCAATCAAAATAAGAGACATAAAACAAAAACATAGGATGCAGGTGTGGTCGGACCAATGGGTAAGCTGAGCCAGATTTTACCCCTGGATGACACGCGCATGTGCAATGCACAAGTCACTTGCACAGCCACGACACACCACCCAAAGATGCCATGGCTATTTGCCATCAAGGCCAGATCCCAGGCACACAGGAGATATAATGTAATGACCGACAGGGTGCAAGAGGGATTATCATGCTAGGGGACAAACATGAGCCAAAAAAGACGGGTGAAGATCACTTCATGAAAGAAAACTAAAGAAACGAGAGATTAGAGTGTATTGGAGAATAATACCATGCTAAAGGAAACCAAATATGCAAGAGTGGCCAAACTAGAGGAGGTTGGGATTGGGCTTGGTCTGTTCTAAGCTTCTGTCAACCCTACCCAATACGCGCATGGGTGGCGCGCTATCGAGGAGCACCGCTGGAACAAGAGGCCAGGCCCACCTCCTTCATTGCCTCCTCCTCGGGTAGTGGAGCATCACCGGATGATGAGGGTCATCTGGGATCTTGGGGGGACTACCATGATGAGACGCAAATGCAAAGGGAGAATTGGAAAATCATGGGTTCTCCTCCCCATCCCCGTCGCTGGTGTCAGTGTCGACCTTCCTCTAACGAGCCTCCATAGGAGGTTTCCGGCTTGAGAGGATGACTCAGCCACTCTGAGGAATGATGGGAAAAGAGGGGAAGCCATCGAGACACCTGTCCCAGCATTCAGTTGCCTATATGGCCTCACGCCGGCGTCCCGCGGCTAATGGTGGTGGATGAGGTGTGGGATGTGACAAAAGGGCAAAGAAAACTCAAGGAAACGATGTAGGAAGATAAAGCTTATACTCCTAAGTTATCCTATAATGAGATAGGGAGGAGATGTTGCCTGTCGGTGGCCAATGGCGTGTGGTCGGCGTTGGCAGGCGGCAAACTCCTGCGAGAGGGTGGACGGTGAACGAGGGGCTGGTGATGGCCTAAGGATGGCTTGAGAACAAGCAAGAGGAAGCTGGGAAGCTTGCCGGAAGGGGAAGCAACGAGGGCTAGCCGGAGTCTATGGATTGGGTTCAAATTCTCCAGCAAAACTCTCTCTGGGTTCCCAAAGACTCTCTCCTCTCATGAATGCTTGGTATCTTTAGCTGAAGGGCTTGAGTCAGTTTTGGTTGATCGCCTAGTGTGGTAAGTGGAGGGGGACGGCGATGACAGGGCTGACAGGGTATGGTTGCAGGGAGTGGCTTGCTGACGTGCTGCAGAGGTGGCGTGCAGCGGCAAGCGGCACAGGATGATGGTGGAGACAGGGCGTGGGAAAACTCTAGAGGTGTCAGGCACACTGGGAGACATGTCAAAGTTTTGTGCGCAATGTCGCTCGTACAAGGTTGTACAACGAAAGCGACCAATCAGGCAGTGCCTGTCGTGTTGCCCTAGCCCTGACGCACGCTTGGGTCACGCAATCGGGCCACGCATGTCATTGGGCCAGAGCACACGGGCTGGGTTTTAGGTGTTGGACTTAGTTGAATGAGTGGAGTTAAGGGTAATTAGAGGATTTTTTAGGTTGGTTTAGGTTCAAGGGTTTGGCTAGGGAACTGGGGCAAGTTTGGGTCAACTGTTCAGTTTCACTCTCTACCGGATCCGCTTGCCAACATCGGCCAGAAATCGAGGTGTCTACACCTATATCATATTTTCGACCCTTCAATCAACTTAGCAGATGAGAAGAGATAATGAACAAAGTAGAAATAGGTTAATGTTTTGTTATATGTCCATGTAATAGGTACATGAGAGATGGATATTACGTATGCATGTAACAGGTTAATGTTTTCACAGGTACATGACAAGGACACTGCCTTATCTTCCATTAGTGGGAATGAAAGCACAAGATTTCATACACGATTGGTTGTTAGACTCATCTATGTGTGAGATTCATAGGACACTTAGATAGTACCTCTTGTCTACAGTGTATAGCATATCATTTCCTGAAAAAAAATGTCGTGGATGACGCACATAAGCACAGGTAGATCTTATAGATAAGTTTATCTTCAATTACATTTGATTATTATTATATGGAAATTTTATACCGTGAACTTACTTCAGATCATATAAGAAATCTGTTGGGATTTTAACAAATGCCAAGCATATACTTTGTCAAATAATATGCGAAAACCAAAGGGTCAACATGAACAGTGAACAAATACTCTACTTCAAAATGATGGGATTGAGTACTCTATTCCACTATGGTTGATTGACGGCTCTTAGAGAGTCATAAGGTGATTGGAGGAAGGCTCGTCAGTCGTCTAGGCCAAATACACCAAGCATATCCTCATTTTCCACTTTTTTATGCAGCAAATATTACAGTTTTCAACGGCAGAGGTTTTTGTTCGTAAAAGTCAGTAGCATTCAGTAATGGTGTCAATCTCTCGTTCTGGTCTATCCCTTGTACTTGCTGGACCGTGGTTGACTTTAATACATGATTTGCTTTGTGTACGTGGCTGTCAATGTTTATCCAAGTGGTGCACCGGGGCATAACCTACTACCTACCCAACTATTGTCTTGCACCTGTGGCCTACGTAACCTTGGATGCTCGGTGGATTGCAAGAGGGGGAGGAGAATGTTTGGTGGTTGTGATGTCTTTAAGTCTTAATTTCTTAGAGCGCAAACTAAGTCATGTACGGTTGAGTGTCTTTATCAGGACTATGTAAAGTCATGTATAACAAGCCATGTAACATGCACACCGTCGTGGTAGTTTTGTAAGGAGACATAAAATCTATCTAGAGGTTTACATCTTCACTTGGTTAGGACCAAATAGAGATACTTCTAGGTGAAGAGAAAGCCATAGAGGAGAGGTAACTTTTTTAAACACTAGATCACAAACCACAAATAGAACTCTTTCTGTCTATGAAGAGTAATGGTCGGAAAAATCAATGATGATACTAAAATTCTAAGAATAAGTTTCATAATAATCAAGTCTTTTAAGTCTCATCTCACAATAAACAAAACGTAAAATTATTTTAATTTTTCTAAAGGCCAAGATGACTTCACCTAAGAATAAAATTCTTAGGATTGCAACCCATGCCGTTATGTTATTGTTCCACCTAAGAAACTGAATAAATAACAAAAGAAACTTAATAAGTTAAAAAACACAATGAGTAGATACATATCCCACTACAGAGGATACATTAATCTTACACGCAAAATCTAAATAAACTGTTATGAGCTAAATTTTTGTACCATGAACAAAATCAATAATAATAAAACATACGATTGCAACTAGGAAAAAATTCAATATGTTAACAACAATAATCTTAAAAACCTTCTAAGTTTTTGATAATCTGGGAAGAAGTACTTTTCTTAAAAAAACCATAATACTAGTAATACTCTTTAAATAAGCATAACAAAAGAAATCCATGTCTCTGTACATATATGTGTATTAATGAAATTCTAATGAAAAACATACAACCTCGGTTGTTACTTGCTTGGTGGATGATGCTTCATTGTTACTTTAATTTCCCTCACACGTGCAACCTAGATTGTTGTCAAAGGTGTCCGTAGAGAAACATAGATTAAAACTTATTCGATACATAGCTATTACTTTAGTTAGAGGTTGCCAAATCGAATATTTATGGGTGCGGAATTTTTTTTCTTAAATATAAAAAAATTGGAGAAACATATAGATTCCAGAAGTAAAGATCTTGGGCTATCATTTTTTTTTTGTTAAAAGTTTAATATGTATTTCATTGGCTTAAGGCCCGGCAAGAAAAACATAGCAATGTATGCAATATTACAAAATTGAAGGCATCTGCCCAAAGAAAATATAAGTTCCAAAATTACACCATCAGCAGGGAAAAGAAAGGCTCAGAGGCCCTCAGGTGGCACACTGCCTCTTCCAGGGTCAACAGGGGACAAAGAAGCAACACCTGAAGGCAGTCTAGAGGAAGAAGGAAGGG